>JABWIB010002498.1:39453-51300 GCA_016617825.1 Platyplectrum ornatum | reverse complement strand
ATGTTGCCCATAGCAACCAATCAGATTCGAGCTCTCAGTTTCATTTTACATACTGGAGAATTTGAGCTCAAATCTGATTGGTTGCTATGGACAACATCCTCACTTTTCAATTCCCTAGCAAATTCCCCNCTTAGTGAATTTAGNCNTTGATGCGATCAAAGGTTTGGCAATTTAGTTATAATCTATCACCTATATGTCCTGATAATATGTAAAACTTGGAAATTAAGTTATATAACTGAAATCTGTTTTGTATTAATCTGCAAAAAATGACCTTTAAATAAATGACATTTGCAGATTTCCCATTTTNTTACTATACAGAGGTTATTAACCGAATATCTTTCCATTAACATTTGTAAATGCCTATAACAACAAATATGTAAAAGCAATCTAGTGAAGCATTTCAGCATTTATTTTAAGATCCTAAAAATGAGAAACATAGCCTAATCTTAAAATATACCTGATTTTTATTATGGCACAAAATATGTTTAAGAAGTTTATGAAGCCCCTAGCCATGACTCTTTCCTGGTGACCCTGGATCTTGGCCTGCAGTATCCACTAGGAAATGTCTATGTTACACAACCATGATATGTCCAGTCCTAAATGAACATTAACTTTTCCTCTTAGCTTAAANTACATTTGACCCAGATAGTTCTTGCATTTTGTATTTGGAATTCAGAAGAAAAGAAAGTGGACCTTGCTAACATGACTNGCAAAAAGATTATGGAGACTATGGCCTAAATTCACTAAGCGGGGATTTGAAAAGTGGGGATTTTGCCCAGAGCAACCAATCAGATTTGANCTCACATTCTCCAGTATGTAAAATGAAGCTGAGAGCTCGAATCTGATTGGTTGCCATGGGCAAAATCCCCACTTTTCAAATCCCCAGCAAAATCCNNGCTTAGTGAATTTAGGCCATAATGTACTNACGTGNTTCCCTACCTCTAATTTTGAGAATAGGGCTAAAATAAGCTCTAACCTGAAAATAAGCCCTACCAAATTCATTACCACCCTCCCCGGCACACGAACCCCCACGCGCGACCACAATCTTTCCACTGCCATCCGACTTCCCCAACCCTCATGGATGCCACTGTTAAACATTTAACAGTGGCAGTCAATCAGTGCTCGCTGCGTGTACCCTCACCTGTGTATCTGTGAATGACATTGGCATGCGTGCCAGGGTCATTTAAAGCAGAGCTGCAGAGGTGAAGACGAGAAAATAAAAAATTGAAGAAAATAAAACAGTAAGTCATTTAATGACTGAGGAATGGGAGACATAAAAGCAGGACTGGGGGGGGACATAAAAGCAAGATTGGGGGGGGACATAAAAGCAGGATTGGGGGGGGGCATGAAAGTGAAGATAAGAAAAAAAAACTTAATGGTGATTATTGGACAAAAAAAAACCCTTAAATGTCTTATTATCGGGGAAACAAGGTAGTATGCTGATCATTAAATTCAGACCCCAATGCTCTTACTTACCCTGAAACAATGGTAGTACAACCATTACAAATAATTTATCTATGCAATCATTTGTTTTAGTTTAGGAAAGCTATCTGCCTAAGTCAATGGTCAAAGCAAAATAAACAGATGTCATTATATCAGTTGCACGGTCACAAGGTTCAAGTATATAATAACTGTTTTTGCTTTGACCTTGTTTCCCCTTTCAACCTTATACTCCTATTTACTACACATAAATTCTGACCATTCTTTTGGTTAAAAAGCATAACTAAGCAGTTATAATCATTGTTAAATCATTTGCAATAGAGATGAATTACTATGCAGCTTTCATTGCAGTATCAGTTAACATCTAAGAGACCCTAAAAATATGTTTTTGCACTTGCTGATATATGTAAGGTTAGCTAAATAACCAAGTCTCCAATATTAATGAAGTCACACAACATTGTAAGTTGCATTGTATTATCTGAAATCACAATACATCGGCTGAATTCTATATTCTAAACACTAATCTCACTTTCTAGAAAACATATTTTGGATTTTTATGGAGTAAACTCTAAAAATGTATGTGTTTATTGAAAGATTCCTGACAGGACACAAATATTTTAATATTTTCTAGAGTTATTGGTCCGGATCTAGATTTCCATACAATAGCATACAATAGCATATTCATTCTGTATGAAAGAATGTTTCTAACATATAAGCGTAAGAGTACAATAAACTCCTTCGTCATTCCTATCGTGTACACAGAACTTAGACATGTTCAGAACCCTACCATATGTCCTACTCACATAGTACTATGTGGGAGGGTGTTATACAGATCTCATGTCAACCTTTGCCTACTCAGGGGTAGGCAACCTTGCAACTCTCCAGATGCTGTCAAACTGCAAATCCTTGCATGCTTTAACTGATATAACAGTTTCTCTAACAGTTGATACCTGGCAAANCATGCTGGGATGTGTAGTTTNACAACATCTGGAGAGCCGCAGGTTGCCTACCCCTGGCCTAGCAGAAACTGTATAATTTAAATGACTCCCCTGTCCACCATGCCAAGAAAGTCATGCCCAGTGGACAGAAAGCTGATCAAATAGAAATAGATCTGTACAACTTGCGTTATGATCGTAAGTCCTGGACATGCATAGTATGATTGGAAAGATGTTTTGCCCACACTGAATATGTAACATTTCCGTTGTTCTGAAGTCTGGATCTGATCTAATTTTGCAAATACATTCTTTTAACAAATATATGCATTAAACATAAGTAGCNATTTTTTTTGCTATTATTAATAGACCTTTTCCAAAAGACTGTACCCTAATATTGATAGAATATATAATAATTTTTGTTCGAGGATGATCTTCAATAGCATTGGAAACTATGCACAATCCTCCCAAACTTTTAAAATCTATTTTTGATTGTTTTATAATGGATCATATTTTAAGTTGAGAAGTTTTAGGGGAAGGGTTACAGTAGAGAGTATTGCAGTAGAATTATNATGTTATCTAATGAATTATTTTGTAGTAACCTACATTTTTTAAATACATTTAACCAATAAAAAAGAGGTCTTACTGTGTATTCATCTGAGTACTGGAACTGTGTTCTAGCAATATCTTCTGCAGTTGGACTTAAAGGTTTTGGATCAGACATAGAGCGTTGTATAACCTTTGTAGACTTTGGACTTGGTGGTGGAATATGTGTAATGTCAGTATGCTGCTTGTGAGAACCAATTTCATCCACCATTGTCTTCTCATAAGGAACAAAAGCAGATTCTAGAGCCTTACTAGGTGAAACTGGTGAAATTGGTGAATATAGAACTTTAGGAGACTTTGGAGGGGAAGGTGCAACCTGCAAGGATGAATCAGCCCGGAGATGAGAAGAATAACCTATTTCTAAAGGAGTTGGACGCCTTTTATCCCTTTGTGCCACATCTGTTAGATACTGAGGACTTTGCATATCGGAATCTGTTTCTGTTTGACATCCTAAGCTTCCTCCCTTGTAACTCTTTTCTGGAGCAGAAATATGTTTAATTATTTCAACTTTTGAATCAACTTTTGCTCTTATGGAAGGGGTTCNTATTGTTCCCATTGGTTCAGTTTGCACTGAAATTTCTGAGACAGTTTGCACAGCTATACTAGACACTTTAGAAATTGATCTAGATTTGTCAGCNTCAGAGTTTCCATCGGTGTATTTTCCTGACCGTGACCGCCTTCTTGATCTTGTAGGTATGTCCCATTCATCTTGATCTTCATCATCCGTTTGAACACTTGTATCAACACCTTTTTTGGATCTGCGTCTTCTTCCAGTATAACGATTTTCAGCTGCATCCTCATCATCAGTTTGTACTCCACTGTCCACTATTAACTTATAAGATCTTNGTTCCTCCTGAATATTTCCATCTGATTCATCATACATACCGCACAGTCTTGGCATGGAACTCCTTTTCTTTAGTTGTCTTTCATCACTCATATCCATATCTTTTAGAGACATTTCTGAAGTGGAATTTAGTATACCGGGTCTAGAAATATATTGTGTAACTCCATCTGTCTGTACAGTATACCATGTTTCGTTAGGTGCCACTTCGATGCCCACAACTGCTGATGATGTAGTTGCTGTGTGATCACCTGTCCAGAACTGTGCATCATCTTTTGATGGATATTGACTTTCTAAAATAATTTGCTCAGAAGTTGTTTGTGGTGGCATATTTTCAGCAGATTCATAATTATATTGATACATCTGCCGCAACTTTTGTTCCTCTAACTGATGATGAAGTTGTTGCTGAAGGTGCTGAATTTGCTCAAGGTGTAGCTGCTGTTGAGCTAATGTTTCCTGTCTCATCATAAATTGAGCTTGCCTTTCCTCTTCTTGTTGATATAGCAAGTGCTGCTTCATAGACTGCAGTTCCTCAAGTTTTTTCTGAACCATTAAAGTTTCCTGTTCTCTGAATCTTTGAATTTCCTGACGTTCCCATTCCAACTCTTCTGCTAATCTCTGCTGTTTAAGTTTCTCAAGCTCGAGAAGCTCACGTTGCAAATGAAGGTGCTGTTGCTTACCATCTTCAGATGACATTATAAAAGGTGCTTCATCCTCAGTCATTTCGGAGAATGATTCAGATTCTGATGTCAATATAGAAACAAGATCAGCCTGTGTGGTGGTTACAACTTCTGGAGAAAAAGTTTGTAAGCTACTTTCAATTGCAGACATTACATCAGTCACATCTCCTGTGGTTGAAGTTACCATACTGTAAGTTCTAGGTATTGGCTGGGATTGGTTTAAGCTTGAAATTGAAGCAACTGTGTCACTAGTAATGAAGCTGGATAAATCTTTTACTGTTGTACTGAAAATAGAACCAGGCTGTGTGGTGATGGCAAATGTTGATGGAATTGGACTGGTAACAGAAGAATAGACAACTCCATTAGATGACCGTAAAACACTTCCCAAACCATATGGTGCAACTATGGAAGGAGTCATGCGAGCTTGTGAATATTGGGGGGTACTTATTCCATGGCCAGAAATGACTTGTCTTGTCTCTGGGTAAGGACCTGTTGTCTTGGTTTGGTAATCCAAAGCCTCACCTGAAAGCATAGGGGTACAGTTATAGTCCATTTCCTATAAACATGGATGTTTGGTGGTTTGGAGAGCCATCCAATCTTGATGAAATAAATGGATAAAATTGCATGCAAATCTCCAGTTTAATGATTTATTTGGAAAAGAAGCAAAATCATACATGGAACATGCAAGCACATGCATGCACCTGTGAGCAAAGCATATAAATAAAAAGGGAAAATAAAATACACCAGTAATCCAAAATACTTCCCACAATGTGCCAAAAAAAAGATAGAAAATAAAATAAAAATATTATCCTGAAATGAGATGGGGAACACCAAAATTACATTTCAAAGAAAGATTTGCTGGCACATCATACTGACCTGTAGTCATTTTCCCAGATGTAAGGTCTACAGCAACTTCAGCTATTCCAACTGGATAATCAAAAGTATTTTTGCTTTTATATAAAAAGAGTCCTGCTTCAGCTAAATTTGTGTCTGACATAGAAGGTTTCATACCCCCAATACTCCTAAATCCTGAAATGCCTGAGCGGTCATATTGATAGTGGTCATCTCTGTAGCCAAAACGGTCTTCAGGCAAAGTTGTGGGTGGTTGTTGTGAAATGCAGCTTCTTCCAAATGGTAATTTATATACTACATCACAGCACACAGCTCTTCTGCCTGCTGTTAAGTCCACAGGTTTATCATCTTCTACTATTTCCGTTATAATTGCAGATGTTGTTTCATCTACAGTTACCATTGTTCTAAGGGACTTTGTTGTGCTAAGATCAACTGCTTCACCATCTACAGATTCTTGGGATGTTGAGATGTCAACAGAGCCATTTGTTAAAGTACCCGAAGAGACAGGGAATGGTTTTACTGTCACTGGATGTGCTGGAATACCTCGAGATAAGTTAATTGGCACATCTGCTTCTACAGAAAATCCATCATTTTTATCTTCAAATTGTCTTGAAGTTGTAAGCTTTAAAGGTGCTTTCATTGAATTCCCCAAATCAACAAGGCTCTCTAAACTTGTATAGCTAACAGTAGTGCATTCACTGGCCAAAAACACTGAAGAAACTACTGGAGATTCAGTGCTAAGGTTTACTATAGCAGGTTGGACTGCACTTATTGGTCGACTGAAAACACCATGAGTAGCAGACTGGCGCTTCATATCGACTCCTGTTGAAGAGAGGTCCATGCAGCTTTCAGTCCCACAATCTAGACTTTTATAATCTATCTTACTCAGTGTTCGTAAATCTATTATATTGTTAAAATCTGGAATATTTTTTATATGTTGCAACTGAGATTGCTCTGTAAATTTACTTTCTGTTGGATAAGTATCTGGAATGCAAGTGAATTCAGAAACTGTGCTTTGAGGTAAAGAATCAGTAGTCATTGCTTGTGAAAAACTGTGCAAATTATCCGACTGTTGAGTAGTTGGTACTTTTTCAATTCTAGTGAAAGGTTTGGTAGAGAAAACTTTTTCAGTTGATTGTGGAACTTGCTCAGGAATAGATGCCTGCAAAGGCCAGCATGTTGTTGTTTGTATAGAATCATTATCTGTTGGAGTGCCAGGTTCAGATGGCAGTGTAATAACAACATAGGTTTCTAGTGATGGTTTAGTTAATCTTGGTGAGCATTTATTAGAATGAGGAGATAGAGGTGATGTAGGAGATGGTAAGTTGCATTCTGATGTTGGGATTAAGTTTAAAATCATGGTGGTGGTGGCTGAAGAGTGTGCTGTTGTCTTTTGTTGTGCTTCTGTTTTATTTTGCATAGCGACTTTGGGTTCTGAAACATCAGATTTTGTTATTTTCTGAGGCTTAAATCCTTCAACTGGTTTATGAGAGAACACCAATCCAGCTGGAATTGAAGACGGCTTTGGAGGAACAGGTGGAGGTGGAGCATGCGGTTTGGAGATTGATACTAAGTTATTTTTTAATGATGGACCTTCCTTAAATCCTTTAGTGCTTGAAATATTAGAAGGAATCTTCTGATTTGCTGTTGGAATTTGAGGTGCTGGCCTCTTTTTTGAATAATTGGCTGGTTTAGGGGGGGTTACTGGAGGTAAGGGTGGTGGTGGAGGTGGAGGAGGAGGAGGAGGAGGAGGGGATGGTGGTGGGAGAGCAGGAATTGAAGACGCCAAAGAAACAGAAGAATCAGAAGAATTGCTTCTAAAGAAGGACATTACCTTTGACGTAACTGATGGGGCAGTAGATTTTACAGTTTGTAATTTAGGGGCAGTGGTTATTTTATCTGTCACTGATGAGTAAGTCCCACTATGTTCAATTGACACTGGACAAGTAACATCAGCTGTTACTGATGTCACATTACTTCCTTGGGAATATGACACTGCAGTTGAACTGTCAAATACTTCAAAATTTGGAAGGATTTCTGNTTTTTGCTGTGCTTTATCTATTGAATTTCTTTCAGATTTGACACTTGTGGGTGGAACAATATCAGGTACTGAAATTATTACATGGCCCACAGCAGGTTTATCAGTGATTGTAGCAGACTTTACAGTTTGTGTAACTATTGATTCGGATTTTATAACAGGATCAGAATTAGAAGACACATTTGCACTGGAAATAATTGTTTCCTCTACAAATGTTTCAATCCTTTCTGAGGCAGAAGAATTATGGACTTTTTCTGTACCATAATCAATAATCGAATCCTCTTCATGTTCTTCTGCAGTAAAGTGCTGTGTTATTTTAACATCAGGAATAGGAATTGAATTAAGTGAGGATGATTCCACAAAATCATCAGAATTTTCAGTCGTAGATGCATCCATTGTAGCAGAAGATAATGAATCAACCTTTANGCTAAAATCATTCCTGGGTTGAGTTGGACTAGAACCTGGTGTTAGCTTCATGTCTTTGCAGTTAATAAGTTCATACAATCCAGTAGATTCATTGGATGGGCTTTCTTCAGTGTTTTCCAATATAATTATCTCATGGCTTTCTGGAACAATATAGGAGCTTGAAACAATATCTTCTTGTGGCACAATAGAATGAAATGTGTCAGTTGTAACATCAATGNATATATCACCAATAGAATTTTTTTGTACATCTTTTGCTCTCTGCTCAAATATATAATCTTGACCACTTAATATATTTTCTTCCAAACTTTCATCATAATTTTCTTCTACTAAAGATTCATATATATAATCTTCAATTAACATTCCCCCATATAATGGTTCCTTCTCGAATACTTCCTCCTTTTCTTTCTCGCTGTGATATAATTTAGCTTTGTAAAGAATATCTTCATATGCCTCCTCAGCACTTTTTAGAGACTGTTGGCAATTTTTGATTTCTGTTACAACAACATTGGTAGTTACGTCTGTAGGAGAATACAATGAGACTGAAGTGGGCAACTTATAGACTTTTTGTACTTCTATTATCTTTTCTGGGCTTATTTCAAATCCTTCTGGATCAGATTCTATACTAGGTGAATACTCTGAACATGACGATCTATGTAGTTCTTCCATTTCAGCGGCCTGGCGCAATTCTTCTGTTGGAGAAGCATCTTCAATTGGAGAAAGATTACTTGGAGGGGTCTTTGGCCTTTCTCTTCTTCTTTGTGCTCTCAGTTCATCTTTGTCTTTTTTGGATTTTTTGCTAGAGCCTTTCCTTTGTTGCTGCTCTATTTCTCGTNGCTTTTCCTGCTCTTTTAAAAGTTCCTCTTCTTCTCTTAATTCTTCCTCTTCTGAAGAGTCTTCAATAGTGGGAAGGACTGGTCCATGAGATCGATGCCTAGCTTTTCGCTGCTGTTTACTTTCTCCAGGAATTCTTTTGTGACTTGGACTACTATCACTGTCTTCATCTAGTGATGACACTGAAGTAGGTGATGTTCCTGGAGTAAAACTTGAAGCGTGGAGACTTGAGGATCTTTCCTCACGTGACCTGTCTTCTGGGGAATCAGTTAAACTTTCCATCTCCAACTCTGGTTCCTCATTATAATACAAGATAGCAGATTGTTTGGCAGTGTCTTCCTGGTATATAGTAGATATTGTGCTATTTAATTCTATAGTTTTAAATCTACGGAGACCTCCGCCTCCACTGACNGAAAGCTCTTCATTTTCTTGACTTTTAGTTTCTCTAAATTTTAGCTCTGGACTTTCATCATATGCTTCCTCTTCTTCATCTTCTTCATCGTCATCGTCATGCCATGAATGTCGTCTTATGCCATCCTCATCATAGTTTGCACTGCTTTTTTTTGTTAATCTTTTGCATTTTGGTGTTGTAGGTTTTGCTTTAGTTTCCTTCTTNTGGTTTTCATTAACACTTATTTCTTTTAATTTTGTTCTTATGAATTCCTCATCTTCAGATCCAGATGCATCCTCATCTGCACTCATTTCAATAATTTGTTTGCGAATAAAGTCTTCATCTTCTCCAGATCCTTGACTATCATTCTGCTTAAAGTCATCACTACTTGATGATCCATTGCTGGTTCTTCTTTTCCTTTGAGGAACAGGTGAATTTTCACTCTCACTACTGTCATCTAAGGAATCGTGCCGTCTGCGAACAGTTGAACTTGCACCATCCTTTTGAACATTCCGTACAGAATACCCTTTTTTACTATTTTCCTCGACATCTTCTTCCTGAATATCCTCAAGATCCTCTTCCTCTGAACTGAAAGATTCTGTAGCAATTGGCATTAACTTAGTTTTGGATCTTTCTTGTGAGAATCCGGCATATTTGCCATACAAATTATTGTTCTTTTTCATCTTTTCATCAGAAAGAACACTTGTTTGGGCTTCTAAGATTGAGAGGACGGTACTTTCCAACTTTGCTAAATCTGAAGGACTCGATGGGCTGCTCTCATGTGAAAAAGGCTCTTTTTTAGTTGCCTCTTTATTCAAATCTTTTTCATCACTTGGTATTAGACTTGGTATTTCTCCAAGGGAACCAGATATACCATCCGATGAATAGCCTGTATCACTCAGACCTTGTGGACTTTTCTGTTGGTGAAAATTCGAAATGTCTGACTTATCATCCTCTTTTTCCTAAAAAAAACAAAAAAAACAAACAGAAAATAAAATGAAAGTTTTTGTGTACCATGCAGGAAATAATAGAAAATGGTATTCAGGGATTAACTTTAACTTTTAAGATTAAAATGTATAAAANTTCTATAATTGTATAATAATAAATCATCTATATAAGTAAAAAGTTAAGTCCAGATACAATACTCCACATGGAACTACTCATTTGCACAGAAGTACTTTTTAATACCTAAATAAGTTTTCNACATTTTTTTTCTAAAGGAAGAAAGCTATTTAAAACCAAAATATAAAAAAAATCCTCAAACCCTAACACCTGTGCATACTGTTTGTCATTGTATTTTTATTTTCATTTTTAACTGAGCCGTATAGCAGTCATTATTTTACCACAGCTCCAATTAACAAAAAATAATCAATCAATGAAAGGTCAAGAGTCCAAGAATCTGTTTTCATAAATAATCGCTGTGCCTAACATTCTCCTGGAAGCCAATGCAATTATATTTTANATAAGTAGACCAAGTATTTGGTAATCATATTCCCTAACCATTCCATTCCAGGCAGAACATTGCTGTGTTGACTATCTATCCTGGATATAACTATAAATAAATTCTAAGCAGAGAGGAGGGTAAATGGGCTTTTTAATATTATCACAAGACTAAACATGACCAATAATGCAACATTTAACCCAATTCCTATCACTGCAATGCTGACTGTTGAGTAAACTGTATTCAAATGAAACCATATAGTGCTGTTGTAATAGAAGCTAATGCTTATCTTGAATCTTAGATCATATTGATAATCANTATTATACACAATAAAAATACGAAAGTAAAACTCTTTGATTATATTTTTTATGTTAAAGTAGTTAAGTGGTTAAATTTGGCTAAACAAGGTGATCATTTTGATAATGATATAACAAGGAATATTTTACATAGTGCTGACCCAAAATCTGTAAACATATTAATTCAATGAAAAGGTAATTCTACATTTATTCAAATCTATCCATCTTACACATACATGAACAAACACACACACACGCATACAATCACACACTTTTGTATGGTATATAATGAATATAAAAATGCCCCAAAATATGATTAAAAGGGCAGCAATTCTACGAGCTTTCATAAACATAAAAGTGGGGTAAGTGTTACTTTTAAAATAGCCCAGAGACTAAGATTTAGAACTTAGAAACTTTCTTATTAACATCAGCCTTAATCATCCAAACATTGTGCAGCATCTGACTGGGAAGAGTTTTAGAGTTTTAGAGAGGCACCATGATGGAGTCCACAGCCGGTAATAACAATGTATTATTACCAGAGCCAATTTNGTGCCCTAGTCAACATTTTGGCTGGCTTCCCTAGCAGAAAATCAGAAATTAAACGTTTATACATGAACACTATAAATATATATTTGTATATGATTACATTTGTGGTCTTTTGTTAGGTGTATACACCGATACAGCTGTCAGGTGTTGGTAATTTGTTAAGCCTAAATTTAAGTCTAATTGCTATCATATTANCAGTTTTCTCAAACCACTTCCATGGATCAACTCTAACCCTGAGGTNCAAGACAACGCGTTGGTGTTTCAAGTTGTAAGCGGTGAGCACCTGACAGGATCAGAGCTGGAACTGGTCTGCAGCAAGACGCAGAGGGTGATATACCGTGATCGTGCTAAAGGGTAATACTGAAATGTTGGTTTTATACTTTCATATGGTATGCTGAACTAAATAACCAGTTTTTATTGTTGTATAAAGAAAAAGGTTAATTGCACGATGTGGCGTCCCCTATACCCATTTTGTTTATATATATATATATATATATATATATATATATATATATATCCACAAGAAC
>JABWIB010002498.1:19217-38788 GCA_016617825.1 Platyplectrum ornatum | reverse complement strand
AAGTGTAAGTGCAAATCTGGATATTGAACAAAATGAGGACACATAATAACTGAAAACATTTCAAACCATTTCTAAAAGCTGGGAAACCATCTTTGTAGAAAGCTTTGTAGGAAGCTCAAGAAAGTACTGAGTAAANCTGNCCATACACAGAGCCATAAATCTCTAGAATCAAACGATTTGTGAAACATCTTCCGAGTTTCTGGTAAAAATTGCTCAGTGTATGAGAGCAATTTTTTTTCAAACGATTGTCCGATATCGCTCAAAANCGGTTATCAAACGATTTTGTGATCTTTTGACATNCACAAANTTAAATAGTTTTTTAGGTAAAAAATTGNTCAGTGTATGGGCACTTGCAATAATCCTGCCATTAAGATCCACTTTATAAGCATAAACCAAACGATATTTTAAAAAAAAATTATTTAGAAGTACTACTTTGCATATTTTCTTTTTTTTTGTTACCATCCAATTATTGTACAGTTTATGGCGGTTTCCAATTCCTTAAAAAAATTGGTACATTTTTCATCAAATCTTATGATTGGATGATTTATCTTACCGTGTATGGCCAGCTTTAGTTGTTCTTGCTGCCCTTTACATATAAAACAACTGGATAAGCACATCAAACAAGTTACAAAGATATACGCTCATCCTAAAGTTACACTAATATTTAGAGTAACTTTTGTCCTGTGTTCTGTCAGTGATTCTCATGACATAGTATTACTCTACTCAATACTTCTACTGGCTTCAGTTTTGGATTGGAAACAATATTTGTAACTAATCATGCATATATGCTAAAATGTTGAATAAATATAATCAATTAACAAACAAACACAGTAATTGATTAATTCATTCATTTGTAAATTAATTAATTTTATTTATTACTATTATGTGTGTTGCGTTCCAGTGGTGAATTTAGGATGTAACCTTTCATTGGGCAGGGTTTTATGTGAATAATGTTTTGTACACTGTTTATTTAAAATAGTAAATTTTCAATTTTAAAGCTACTTATCTTGTAAATTTCAATGTTTATTTTAAGAAATTTGTTTAATTACTGGTTTGATAGCTATAATTATAAAATTATATAATAATAATAATAATAATAATATAAAATATAATATATAATATAAATAACATGTAATGTGTACTATCAGCATAATTGTACAACAAATTTAAAAGCCAGAAATTGGTGCAATAGAAAATAATGTATGCAATCCAGTAAATGTAAAAAAATACAAAATTACTACAAGTAAAAAACACTACGCAAGGCTTAAAANAAGGAGCAGAACTATTACAAATACATTTCTGAAATTAAATAAATAAATCACTATTTTTTTTACACTTTTCTCAATCACAAATCACAAAGANTTTAGACAAATACCCATAGGACATAACACATAAATGGAGCACACATAATTGCATATATTCTATAATGATTTAAATGGCAATGNAAAATCATTTAAGAACAGATAAAATTAAAGCAGGTAAACATACAATTGAAAACACAGTGCACAGTGCAATGCTTTTTGTGCATTTACTTGACATGAAATCATTCATTTTTGAACTTATTAAAAGATTAACAATAATATATAATATTAATAATAATAATAATAANAATGTTATTGCATTTATTGGCATTGAACTACAATTGCCTCATTCTTGACCATCCAACCCATATCATTCGTGTGTCTGCCATGTTACATATCTAATATATAGGGTGGACAGGCTCATATAGGATGTATATACTGATAGAGATTATGTGAAAGGAGATAATTAACTATAAAATTATCTCATAAATTCTGTATGGGCAGAGTGATAGATGGTATAGTTAGAAAAAAAGTGCAATATATGTAGGTGCTACTTGATGGGAAATTCTATTAAACAAAAGCTTCAAAGAAATACTTCTTATATTAGGTGTACACTATACCACATAAACAGAATGAAGTTTACAATGTATCCCAGTGCTAATATTTTTTTATTATACATAAGTTAAGACCATAGTTTGTTACCACTTGGCCAAATATCACACATTAAGGACAAGATCCAGACTTATACCCAACCCCCTACTTTCTCAAACTGCTCAAGGAGGTCATGTGNTTTTTTGGCATGTGCATGTTCGGATACAGATCTCCTAGCATACGGAACTGAGATATGTATGATAGGTGGCCTATCCCCTTAAGTCACATAAACTCACATTGTTTGAGTGGTGGTTAAGAACTGCTGATCCANACAGGGACTTAAGGTAGCACTAGGAGTTGGAGTTTCAAAGACAAAAAAACCATGTGAAAAGTATTGGTGTTTATCTGACCCGCTCAATTGTGAAAACAAATAATCAGAGTTGTTAGGAAAGTCTTAATTTATAAAGCAAATATGAGATTTCTTTCTTTTTTAGATTAAGAGAAACACAATACAGAAGACAAAGATGTTTTAAATATTAAATTAGTTAAAGTTCAAATATATTTTCCTACTTGGCGACTTGGTAATCAAACAGCTTACTTCTTACAATACAACACAATACAACACAACACAATTATTCATCATGGTGATAACCATACACAGTCCAAAATATTTCCTGAACTGATCACATGCAATCCCAGTTACAGACGCCATCATACGTATTGCGAAGCCAAACATGCTAACATTATCCGACATTATCAACAATGACAAAAAAAGTGTATAGGAGCTTTTCAAGAGCTGTGCATCTGCATCTTTTCTTAAGGTGCAGGAAATCGCTCTGTGTATGTGCAGAATAGGAGAGAGTACAGAAATCCATGTGTCTGTGCCCATATCTGTGTGCCCTGCCCTTATGAAACAGAGAGATCCACAGTATTTGAATTAGAAATAGTTTTCTGTGGTTCTGCTAATCGCAGTAGTGGGTCAGAATCCCTGTGCTTCCTCCAAAAACTTAATCCATGCCAGGGCATGAACAAGTGTAAGACCCAAGTTATTTTCTATGAAAAAATGGTTTCATTCAATTATTCATNACAGGACTGAAATTGGGGGTGTATACAGTGGTATACCATACCGTCACTTCTCCCCTAACGTAACTGAAACACAAAANTTCCACTTCAACTATTGATTCATTGACATAATATTGGATCATACACTACAGTTACATTTTATTTAATTGATTTATCCAACTAGGGATATATATTTCCAAGGGGATTTTAGATAGTAAAAGAAAAAGAAATCCATTCCCATTTGAAACATGCATATCGCATATATTACTACACTGCGCATTTAGAGGAAACACATAACTCTAAATGGGACATAACACTTATTGTGTGTGCCAAAACTCTGGATCAGCTCCTTAATATGTAATGAATTGTCAATACCGCTAGATGTGACCTATGGCTAACAGTCTTTCTTACTGTGTTTCAAATATTAGCCATTATTCNACATTGTAAATATAATGTGTATTGCTTAGCTATGTTTATCATTGGTTTGTAAGAATTATGCAAACAATTTTAAATTAAAATAAAATAAAGTAAGAGTAATAGTAAGGCATATTAGTTATTTTACATATTCTCTAGTATTTGATGATTTAAAATGCAGTAACTACTTACAGTCTTTTCTTTTCCAGTGTCTTGCTCAGTCAGTTGGTTTGCTTCTGTTTTTATTTCCTTGTCACATGTTTTTTCTTCAATTTCTTTCAAAGCCACTGCTGCAAGATTAATCACCATGTCACGCTTTGGAGTCATTATTTCATTGGATGGCAAGGGCTCTTTAGGTGGCAGTGCCATCTCTTGGGTAGATTCTTGATTTCTTTCTTTTTGCAATATCTTTTCAGCTATGGGGGCCACTGGTGCAGCTGTCTCTTTACTAAGTAATGGTACATTAGCTATAGGCTTCATGTCTTTATCCTCTTTTTTATCAGTATCACTCATTTTCCCCATACTGATTGTTCCTTCTGGAATCTTTGGAATGTCTTTTTCAATGAATTGCTGATTTGATTTCAAATTTGCCAACTGTTCATTTGTTTTCTCATTTGATGTCAAATTTGAGGTTAAAGGTTTATGAGTCTCTTCTACAGACACAGATTGCTTTGGTGATGACTTGGATGATAGTCCTAATAAAGGAGGCATCTTGGTTATTTCCCCAAGTTGTCCTGAGATTGCTCTTTGTGTCTGACAATTTAAGCACAACCATTCGGCAACCTGTAAGGTAAAAGCAATGAAACCTTTATAATGGCATTAAAACAAATCACAAATGATAAATTTGGTTTTAAAATGAGGTATTACACAAATATTATTAAAACCCTATCTATGACAATTGTTGATAATCACAAGTCACAATCTCTTTTATGTTTACACAATAAGGGAAAAAAAAGATTTTTCGACTTTCAGGCCCTAAATTTAAGTGCGGCATGGAAAAGTGAGGATGTTGCAACCAATTAGATTCAATCTCTCAGTCTTATTTTACTTACTGGAGAATATGAGCTCTAATTTTATTGGTTGCTATGAACAACATCCCCACTTTTTCAATCCAGTACTTTAGTAAATTTAGGCCCAGGACTGAGAGTATACAGCGGGTCCATCTGAACAACCACACCGCTAACCAATGTCCTCATATTGATGGTCTACCCTTACCCTATCCTAATTTAAAAAAATACATTAGCATGTCTATAATAAACAATGTTCTAATAGATAAACACTTTTGCGATTGCAACCCAGCCCACTTGTAGAAACCAATGTTCTAAGCCACATCACAATTTGTATCCTGATATGGCACCAATTTTGCATAATCCTATTTTGTAATGGTCTCAAATCCTACCCTGCGAATCCATGTTTGGACAGGTTAGTGAGCTGCTGATCCGTTCCTTGACTAATCAATATAATATATGCAGTCCTACAATAAGTATGCTAATCTTAAGGGCCCCAAAGCCTTAAACATTTGAACGCTGAGTTACAATAAAAAAAATATATTGCATATACATTGTATGTTATATTTATTTATGGTTATTTGTGCTACATATAGCTAGTTTCTCTACTTTTTCAACTACTCTTTTTTCTAAAACAATGTGCATCATAAAGGAGTATAAATCACAAAAATGAATATTTTTTTATTTAAATATCCAACGTCACAATTGTCATTTCACAAATGTTACATGAATAAATGAAATCACTTCTCAGGAAGTGTCTGTACTTTTACAATACAGAAATTAAATAGAAAAACTAATTTATGCGACATTTTGTACTGGAACTGTTGAGGCTGAATAGCGGTTTGGTATTAACATTGATAATTGCACTGTTGTCTCATATTTTAAAGGTCAGTCTTATTCAGGTTTTGTATAAGCTCTATTTTATATTCCATTATAACTGTATGAAACTTTCTATTTTAAGATATGTTCTGCATTTTGAAGTACCTATGGCCTTTCAAAATGCACCATATGAGGATAGTATGATATTATTTCAGCAAATTCGTAAAATCTTAAAAGGCTTTGTATGTAATATGTATTGGTTGTTACATGGTGTCCCACTCATCAATTAGTTTTACTGTATCATACAAATATCTCTGGAGAGTTGATGCATATATAGAGGCAGAAACTACATTGGAAGGACAGTTATACCAAAAACTATATTAGATGAACTCCCAGAGGACTCTCCTTAGTACAAGTGTGTTTAGTACAAGGGTCGAGCTGCTAGGTCAATTATAACACAGGTGGTCATACAAACTTGAAAAATGCAATATGAACAGCGCTCAATATATATTGTGGTAAAGACAGGGGTGTTATGAGAGAAGGACCATATATATGTCCCATTTGCTGGTCATATGTGCACTAAAACCCCAGGGAGAATGATTGTTGTTTGTTCCTGTTGAGAAACATCTTCCCAACTGTGTGTTTGGGCTTTTGGTAAAGCCAGAATAGGGTCCCTGGGGCTGGATAAGTGAAAATGAGAAAGGGTTCACCATCCACCAAGCTCAGTCCGGGTTTTGGGTTTGTTCAGGCCTAATCAGGTCTGCACCTGATTAAGCCTTGATTAGGTGTATGAGTTGTGTGTTCAGTGTATCACTGATCTGGGAACAGGCAGATGCTGTACTGAAAGCCTGCCTTACTGTGGGAGTAAGTAATACAATTGTTGGCTTGACCTCTGTGTTAGAGAGGAAACCTGTGTTAATTAGTGCCCAGACGGGCTAGGATTTTGTTTTGATGAAGCAAATAAAACAAGCTGTGGTTATTTGTGTTCAAATCCTGGAATGGTGACCGTTCCTAAGCTGCTGTGTGTGTGTGAGGAGGACCCCTTTTACCCCAGAAAGGACCTTCCTGATCCTGAAAGTATCTATCTATCTATCTATCTATCTATCTATCTATCTATGTGTGTGTGTGTATCTGTGTGTGCATGTGCATGAGTTTCCTCCGGGTGCTCTTGTTTCCTTCCAAATTGTCCCTAGTCTATGTGTAATTGCACCCACCGTGTTTCCCCGATAATAAGACACTGTCTTCTTTTTTTACCACAAAAAAACACAATAGGGCTTATTTTCGGAGTAGGGCTCATTTTATTAAACAATGACATGAATTTCAATGAACAGAGTCCAATAATGGCCCCCAGACCTGTTGCCAAATGTTAATTTGTTGGTTAAAGGTTTACGAGTCTCTTCAGCAGACACAGAATGCTTTGGTGATGACTTGGTTGATAGTCCCCCCCCTCTCTTTCTTACCTTGGGAAAGAGAGGGGGGGGGGTCTGTGCACTGACCCCTTCATCACTGCAGGACAGCCCTGTGCAGGAAGCCTCCCCCTGCTTCCCCCTCCATAGCTCTGGTGGCTGAGGTCACAGACTGTCTGTTTCTGCCTTTGTCCCTCCATGAGATCGGCAGTGTGTGAAGGGGAGGAGGGGGGCTTCCAGCAGCCTGTGGGGATAGCACTGCTGCAGCCTGAGCCACACACTGCACTCTACCAGTAAGCAGGAGTCCCGGACAGCGGGAACCTGCCCTGTAATAGCACCAGCCGAAAACATAACAGGAAGTGTTCTGGCTTCCGGAACATGTGACCTGAGTCACATTTTTGTGTGTAGTGTAGGGCAGTAGTAGGTTTGTGTTAGATAGGGCTTATTTTCAGGGTAGGGCTTAAAGGAATCTAGTTAGGGCTTATTATAGGGGTAGGTCCTATTATCGGGGAAACACAGTATTTATCAATCTCCTTAGGATGCAAACCAGGGCACCTGGCCCCCTTCCCCACCAATTCTGCCTGATACAAATAGTAAAGTGATACATAGTAGCAGTATTTCATTTACTTACTCTTATTCTTCTTACTTAGGGCCTATTTACTAAAATAAATCCTGCGGTCGTTAATTAGGATAGCCAAGCTCACATATCCTTGCTACAAGCCTGGCTACTTTAGACTGTAGGATTTACTATCACTTACATGTCCTGCAAGATCCCATGATGAACTGCAAGACAGTTTTTTAATTTAATTTAGATCTGATTAGTATTCTAGCTAAAAGCTATAAAAGCTATTAGAGGGAATAAATGCGAGGTCTATGGGGAGATTGCTGGGAATTCTGTGATAATGCCATCTTCAGAGTGAGACAACAATCAGCTGGCCTGAATTCAGAAGAGCAGACCAGTGATTGTTGGTGCTGCTAATGTTGATGGTCATGGTTCTCATGGAGATCCAAGCTTTGTAAATATTAAACACTTGTGTAAACAGGCTTTATCAGTAAATTGTTTAGTACATGGAGCCCTTAATCTTTTGTTGCTGTACAGGACAATCCTCATGACACACAGGGCTAACTGAGAAATCTACCAGCAGGCCTGTGTGTCATAACAGTTTCAACAGCATCATCAGCTGTGCTCCTACTAAGCACAATAACAGCCGCTGGAGCCCCTGGCCCACATACAAAGGAGGATGTCACTATGGATTGCGGCATAGATTGACAGAACTTAAAGCAGTTATTTTCATGAAACATGCCCTCGAGCTGCAGTCACTTTCTTTACTCTAAGAAGAAATAAATAAAAAGTTGACAATAATGATATTAAAGGTAGTGCATCATATGTACACATAGTAACATAGTTGATAAAGTTATAATTGAAGTTTATACAGATGAAGCAATAGCCAATTTGGTTACATATGAAAAATTGCCCTCCTGACTAAAGCTGGCCATACACTATAAGATAAATTGTTCCAATCTAAAGGTTTTTTCAAGAGTGGGTAAAACCATGTTGAATTGCAGGGGAGGTAAATTGAATTAATTGCAATCAGTATTACAGGTGACAGATGATGTTTCCTAGCACAAGTCTAATAACAGTGTAACAGTAACGCTGGTAAGTATCTGTGTGCAACATGCAACAATAAAGTATTCTCCCTGCATGCAAACACTGACATTCATTTTATCTCCCCCGCAATTCAACATGGTTTTACCCACTCTTGAAAAAATCGTTTTATTGGTACAATTTATCTTATAGTGTGTGGCCTGCTTTAGGTAAGATTTTACTTACCAGGATACCCTGTTCTTTTTTTTTGTAACCATTTCTTAAATATATCTGCCACCACAACCTTCCCAGCCAGTTAATTTCACATCTTGACTGCCCTTACAGTAAAGAACCCTTTCCTTTGCAGGTTTTGAAACTTGTACAGTCTTTGGGGTAAAAGTTACTGTAAATCCTCTATCTCCTCTGAGATTTGTTGTCTGTTTTCTAAAGTATATATACTTAAACTTGCTAGCCTTTATTTGATGACTTTATACCCTTTATCAGTGTTGTTGTTGCCCTTCTCTGAATCTTTAGTTCTAAAGTGTAATACGTATTCTAAATGAGTCCTTACTAATTAATGGCCCTTGCTGCTACTGATTGAGCCCTATTGCTAATTCTGGCCATACATCTATGTGATGGGGATGAGATGATGCGCTCTCCTGCTGCTCGCACACCACATCGTAGAATGTTGCCTGCTGCAGGCAAGATTCATTGACATCGCTGCCGATTATCTATATGTATTGGAATGATGCATCTCACACCCATCACATATATGTATGGTCAGCATTATTCTATTGCCTAGTATTAAGCCCAAGGGGTATATTTACTAAGCCGCGAGTTTGCAGTGAGATTGGAAAGTGGAGATGTTGCCCATGGCAACCAATCAGATTCGAGTTCACATTCTCCAGTGTGTAAAATGAAACTGAAAGCTTGAATCTGATTGGTTGCCATAGGCAACATCTTCACTTTCCAATCTCACTGCAAACTCGCAGCTTAGTAAATATACCCCCAAATGTTTGTCCATGGAAGACTCCTCTAGGTTTATCCCATTTATTGTACAGGTTGCATGTTCTTTTTGTGTTACCTACAGTGCATAATTTTAGATTTATCTGTTGAATCTCATCTTCCATTTGGTCAACAATTTTGTTGTTAGATTAATTATATTTAGTTTTATTACCACTATTTTAGGATGCTGATTATGGTGTTTATAATTGAATCTGTTTCCACGCAAATATAAAACCTCTGCCAGCTACAGAATAATGTTTCTTTTTTATTATGCAAGCCTTCAGCTACAGTTGTTCCTTTTTGTGCCTAAACACAAAAATCCTTTCTAGAAACTGGCATTTTAGATTCTAGAAACTGCCAATGCATAATATAGCAGAAAAAGCTCATCCTTTGCCAATAATAAACACTTTTTAGAGTTAGAAGCATAAAAAACACACTCCTGGTCGAACCATATGCTTCTTTATTTCTATGATTATTATTACATATTCCATATTAATATGCTAACAGCATTCTCAGTTCAGGACTATGGAGTAGCAACAACTTTACAAGTAGGAGCAGTGAGGGGTTTAGTCAAATATATATATGTGTGTGTGTGTGTGTGTGACAATCAAATATGCTGTCACTCCTCTAATCTCCAATACTGCTGGTGGTGCTGCTTTCAGTCAAGCCAAATACAAACCCATGCTTGAGAAGTGTGAACCTCTCAAGGGGATGATTGTGTTCAAGCAGGATGCATTGCAAATCGTTAAGGTCATGCTTGAGCAGAGTCCAGTGATGGGCTACATGCTGATGTTTATCCTTAAAAATAATAATAGCTCTTACTGCAGATCACTCTCAGTAAAGAGTTTAAAAAAAAACAAAACAAAAAAACATCCATCTCAATCAATTACGGGTCCTTGGCAGGTCCAGGCCTGGCTAAAGAATACCCATCCCCCTCTCGATGGCCCTGGTCAGATCAGTGGTGGAGAGATATAGAGCTCAGAGTGTAGAAATAAGTATAGAGAAACCATTATGGAGAAGGGTATAGAAGAAACAATGCCGGAGAGGATGATAGAGAGAAACGTAGGGAGAGGAATAAAATAAATGTATCCAGTCAATGAAAAATTACTTCCTAATACAATAATAGAGCCTTTGCCAAGTGACTTTTGTAATTAAAATCACAAGATAGGGGACTTCCAGTTTCAACAGGCTCGTTAATGGCTGCCGCATGCTATGAAACTCACTGTATTTCGTCCACTCATCGGGTGATTTACCTTCCCCTCCAGGCCCCTATCAGTGTCCCCCTAACTTTAAAAGTTATGATCATGAAACAAGAGGAGACGCACTGTGGGCTGCTCCAAAATGGCGGAATTGACTGGACCTCTGAGAGAGAAGCTGCATTTCCTCCACTCACTCCTAACTTTTCCTCCAGTATAACAGTATAACCCATACGCCATCCACAGGGGACTCACCAAAAATATTGGTAACAAAGAACCCCCCAAAACATCAAGAACCACAAAATTAACAAAAACAAGCACAATATATATTAAATACAATATAAAAAACAAACAAACAACATCACGCCACAAAAATAACAAAACAGATACCTAAAATACAATGTTAAAGGAATTGTGTTGTCTTACAATAGACCATATATCTATTACAAGATGTAATACATATCTGACACCATTTAGGTTTCATTTCTCGCCACCCCCCACGGTGTATGCATAACGTCCTCTTTGTCATCTTTGGGAAGGGAGATTGGTTGGTTTATCAATTTTTGATTGCTATGTTTGATATTTTTAATCCACTGAATGGTTTTTGCTTTGTCATCCCCATGGTTTCCCGTGAGGTTCTAAGGGCTAAATGACTTCTCGACTGGCTCTGGAACACATTGTTTATCCAGTATCTTTATTGCGGAGGTATATAGCATGCTTATTTGCTTAGCTTATTGACTGGTTTAAAATCTTCTATTGCTTTTTTTATTCTCCCCCCTTCCCTTTTTAATTATATACTATGGCATTATATTGTTTATAACATTGTTTACATATGGCGGACCTGATGAAATTTCTTTATGTACGCAGTTTGTGATTTTCATGTATGCCCCTTTTTCATGTTACATTTTTGTTAGATTGACGGTATGATGTATGTATGCCTATTCCTTTGAAAAACACAATCAAAATTGTGAAAAAAGTAAAACATGATTATTATGATGATGATGATAATTATTATTATTATTATTATTATTATTATTATTATTATTAATAATAATAATAATAATAATAATAATCAGAATTAATGGTATGTTGATTTTGATGATGATTGATGATGATTTTTAATAATGAAAAACTGTTAATCCCATTCAGATATAAGAATGTGTTACAAACAAGACAAACAGCGCCTGACAGCGTTACGCACTGTCCCTGAAAAATGAGGTCATGTGTAAATGAGGACCATTTGTAAAGGCTTAGCTAAGCCCTTACTGTATGATTTAAAAACTCTTTTCACCATTCAGATATTCCTAACCCATTCTGGCCCGACCTGCCATCACAGAGACTTCCAGCACTGAAGTCTGGAGACAGAAGTTATTGTACATAAAAGAAAATACATCAGAAGTCGATAACTATTGTGTTTCAAAGAAATCTGTAAATCTGTCTCCTTGGTAACTTGACCTGTTCATTAGATGTGAACTCAACACAACCATTCCCTCGGTAGATTTGAAGACAGACACAGACTATCACCAGAGCAAATGAGTTATAACTAGTTTTAGGGAACTTGGTAGAAATGCTGAGCGACTGCTTTTCTCCTTTAATCACTGTACTGAACACTATATGTAGAAGCCATAAAAATAGAAGAATTAAAATGAGAAAAATACTTTACTGGGTGGAAAAAAACTTCAGGCGTCTACAATTAAGTAAGTCTGGTCTTTCGCCTACTGCAATAATACAATAAAGTGGCCATCTAATAATAGTTCTTTAATGTTCTGCAAATGAACATACTTAATTAGGAAACAAATGCGACCTGTGGTTATAAAATATACTGAGATAAATTATTCATAAGGAGTCATTTTCACTAATTATTTAAAACTATTAATGACAAGTGATTTTAACTTATTATTCTAATGAAAGCAATCATTTTATTTGACAATGTCAACGGCAACCACAGTTTAACATTTAACATTTTAACACTTTGCTTGCAAGCCCTAAAATAGTCACAATGCAAGCCACTTGTGTAAATCCCCTAACTCTGTGAATGTGTGCATCAGATGTTACTATCGGATAGTCAAATGTACAGAACTGAGTGGCAAGCTCCACACTGTAGGCGGTAATAACCATGCTATTTATAATAGTGGATCGAATTTAAGGTACAATTTTCGGCATGGAAGTGGTAGTGCCCAGACGATTCACTCAGTTCTTCCATCTTTGNATATGAAGATTGTACCGAGATCTGGATCTACCTTCCTGTTCTTATATACACTGTTGCGTCAATATGGGTGTAGGTAAGTCATCATGATTTTTCAATAGGTTTTAGATTTGTCTTAATTCATTCTATTGCATATTAAAACAATTATAAACCAAATTATGATGTCTTAAGATCACATTGTGATCTTGCACAGGGTCAGAGAACCTCTGCACATGATATTTGTAATACACTGAGCAAATATCAGAGAATAAAGAATAAATTATAATGAGATACTTTTAGAATTTGATTAAAACAGAACACAGGCACATGTCAGCCAAGCACCACACTGACAGCATCCAGCAGCTGCTTGGGATGACTAACACCACATATACCTGCTGGAGTGGCATGTTAAACCATAATTAGCAAATCACATATAATTAGAAAAATTCCTAGGATTGTAGCACCTTGGCCACAGAGTATATTTTAAACATTGTGGAATCAAATTATAAATGAATCTGGTGAATTAAACCCTGAATTATTTTATAGGCTTAAATGATTAAAATAGTTTAAATGACAAGAAAAAACATTCAAGAGGATCATATGTGATTCTATTACTTTGGAGATATGGTATATCTACATATTTTAATTGCTAAGTTCTACTAAAACTGTTTAAGAAAGCAAAACAACCCAAAGTTGACAGGCAATAAATGCAAAATACAAAAAGTACAAAAATATGGGCTGATTTTCCCACTATAGTTGACATTTTTGCAAGATTACTTTGACTTTCCAACACACAATCGTGTTTGCTCTATTAAAATAGTTTATTCAGTCCACCCACATATGGCCATTATTGTGATTTTCTGTTTAAAGCCTTTGTGAACAGTAAAGATGTAGGAACAGTTCTACATGTCCTCTACTGAAGTAGTTTTTCTGTATAGAATTTTAGTTGTGTAAAATATAATCTGCCCAGCTAATCATTTTGAAACTGGTCAGCATTTGAAAAATCACACACAGATAATAAAACAGATTTGATTTGAGCCTGTTATTTAGACTTAAACAAGGAAGCAATAGGGGAGGGGAGTGTGGCTTGGATCGGGACACGGCATGACGCATCGGCTGTGAGCTCTGTCCACATCCTCACTAAACCGAGATAAATCATTAGCGGACCGCTTCTCCCGTCCTCCCTCTCACCCTCGCTGCCCAGGGCTGCCAGCGGTGCACTCCCCGGAGTGTGCAGTCCCTGTTGTCGGCTCGCATCAGGCTTCGGCCTAGTTCTCTTGCCTCGTCCTGGGAGCTGCTTCGGGTCCTGAGTCCTCCCGTGGCTTCTGACAACTCCCAACACCGCGTGTGACACTTCATCCCTGCCACCTCCTCCCTGCTGCGGGCTGCGCTTCCTGCTGGACCTCTGCAGCGCCCCGCTGTCCTGCCATGAAACTGCCACCTACTAGTCCTGCTGACTTCTGTCTAGCTTAAACCTTGTCTATTAATACTAATGCCCTTCACTGGTTGTCTACACCCCCCCTCCCTATTTTCCCGGCTCTTTACCTCTTTCCCTGTATTTTCTCATGCTCTACTATCACCAACTACTTTTCCTCATTTGGTCCCCTCTGGCCCGGGCTGGTGGGTCCTTTCCCTCCTCTGGGTTTCGGAGTGTTCTCTCCGCTGGCCAGCGCTTCTTTGAAAAAGGTAACAAGCCTGATTTGCTCCTGGCTAGGCAACTTCGTGCTAAATGCGCTTTTCAGACCATCCAGTCAATCCAGGACAAAGATGCCACAAAGAGCTATGACCCGAGGGTTATCAACTATTCCTTTCACGATTTTTCAAGTCTTTATATAACCTGAATGCAGCCCCCTCGTGAGCTGTCCCATCCCCCACGGGAATTCGTGACTTTTGGAATTCTTGTCACCTCCCTCACTTGGACTCCATCTATGCTGTGATGTTACCTTGGAGGAAGCGCCTGCTGCCCTTAAATCCCAGAAACCCTCCAAAGCTCTGAGTCCGGATGGTTTTCCCATGTCCTACTACAAAACGTTGTCCTCGGTCCTCCTTCCCCAGTTTGTTTCCCTGGCCAACCTTGTTTTTCATGGTACCCCCTTCCATCCTGACACTTCCCGCTCTACTATTATTGTTATCCCTAAGGCCAACATGGACCCTACCCTCTGTGCAAGGAAACAATGCCTCTCTAATATAGTTTACAGATTAAATGTAATTCCCCTATAATTCACCATAATTTTTCCTAGGTGTGAATTTGCACTTGTTTACCTTTACATTTTCAAAAACTATATCTGGTCCAAGAATACAAATCAGAGCAAGATTTCTCTCCCCATTCAGATTATTTGTCCAGAGTGTGGGGCCAATAAAAGGACATTTCCCCAAGGGAAAATCAGCCCATTTATCGGCTCTCACTCAGTTGGCCAGATTCAGATTTACGCTCGCATGACACACTCTCGTGGGCAAAACCATGTTGAATTGTAGGGGAGGCAAATTGAATTAATTGCAATCAGTATATTACAGGTGAGAGATGACGTTTCCTAGCACAAATAACAGTGTAACAGTNACACTGGTCAGTATCTGCATGCACACTGACAATCATTTTACCTCCCCTGCAATTCTACATGGTTTTTGCCCATGAGTGTAAGTCTGAATCTGGTCCAATGAGAGAGAGACTCTCTCTAGTATGTGCCCAGCTTAAGTCTCCTAATTTTATTTTATTTTGCTTCTTTGATTTGATTAATTACAACATTATAAAATCAGTGATAAAACTGATATTATTAAGTACCAATGGTAACTTTTGAAGATTAAACATTAGCAATTATATATATATATATATATATATATATATATATATATGTGTGTGTGTGTGTGTGATAGTGGCTTGTAAAAATGCAGCAAATAGGTTTCATGACATTTTAACACAATCAGCAAGTGCACACTACAAATGAACACTATTATCTTGTTATAGGGATGAGTTTGTCTTTCTTTATCTAATCTAACTCTTTATACCCTTAGGTACACAGCATATGTCCAATGGACAGCACTACATATGACTACACAAATCTGTCAACCATGTATGCCTAGAGAGGAAAATGTATTTTTTCAGTTGAGCAAGCTGAATTTATTCATTATTTTTTATCTGAGACAAAACCAGTGCTGGATTGTGTAGGTCCCAAAGCTAATTTTGATGTGCCGTCAGTGTTAAAAACTGGGTACATTCCTTTGTACTTTGTACCCCTGTATGTCTCCTGTCCTCTTTTATGCATTTGTATATATGTAACCAATCGTTGTTCTCCTGTATCTAGGCAGATGGCAACTGTANATGCAAGAAAAGGTCCTCAAACGCCTGTACCAAATCACAGTTCGTGGCTGTCATATTGGTGTTCAGCACCTTTTTTTACATTGCTTTGCAGAGCAGTATCCCCTGCTGAAGATCCCATCATACAAGTAAGCTGAATTGAGTGTAAGGTGTAAATGTGTAAGAGGTGTGAATGGTGGGTGAATGGAGTGGGAGGGGTGACTGGTGTGAGAGGTATGGATGAAAAAATAAAACAGTTGCCATCTGCCTATATATATATATATATATATATATATATATATATATATATATCAAGGTCTGCACATGGCACATACTGAAATATATAGCGCATTTCAGGGGTCTGGGAATAGAGCATATTACAGTGCACTTTGGGTATATTAGGTGTTGTTTAATTGCATACTATTTACTGTCTATAGTGTGTCATTCCCGATCAATAAAATAAAGTAACTATTATAGTATGTGTCATCGCCACAAATCTAATATACCCCACAGCCTTAATTTACTAAACAGGGAGATTAAAAAGTGGTGATGTTGCCCAGATTCAAGCTCACATTCTCCACTATGTAAAAATAAACTGAGAATGTGATCTTGAATCTGATTAATTGCTATGGGCAACATCCCCACTTTTCAATCTCCCTGCTTAGTAGATTTAGGCCCCGAACTTTATTTATAATAGAATAAATATGAATATGGCAACAGTCATTTCTGCAAATTATATAGTCAATTTATAGTTCACAGTTTTGGGATGGATGGTAGACATAATTGTTAGTTAAGTCCTTAGTAATATTTGTTAGTACTGACACATTACAACAAATTGCAGGTGGAACTGCCATTGTCCATTTTATTCCAAGCGTGTTTGCTTTGCCAAATACTTTAAACTCTGGCATAANCTAATTACTATTTCTGAATTTGGACGGAGGTCTGACTGCTGTCCCACATGACAATCGCTTAGAAAAAGAAACATGAAGCAGGAAAATGGTGTGCTCACATTTCCTATTACTGTAACACGACATTGCAATTTTGGTTTGTAAGTAAATATAATGTTGAAAATGCTACTCGCCATTCTAATGAGTAAAATGTAGTTGTCTTCTCCTCAATAAAGTAGCAGGGCAAGTCCTGTAATGCCTATACATTGAACATTATTCTTATCAACTGTTAAAAGTATTGTCGGTATTTGCTACAAATTCTATTCTATAAATATTATTCTTATGAAGATCTAAGTGAATTTGAATTAGCTACATAATTAGGACGTTATAACACAAATGTACATCAAAATGGTGGATGCTATTTGAAGTCTGGATACTAATGCTTGTGACATGTTTTCATCTTTACTCTGCAGTAGAACACTTTGTGCCTCTGGCAGTTGTCTTGAGCTGCATGAACGTTTATTATTTTATTTGGTAATATATTGTAACTGTGTACAGCACTGTCCTAAACTATACTTAATCTTCATAATTAATCAATAATCAGTTACAGCGCAGCTATGTCTTATGCCAGGTTTTCACATTCTAATATCTTCATAAAATCATGATTCATTTTATCCCCAACTTGGTTAGATTATGAGCAATAATTGTAAAAATAATATGACATGTCATTCCTCACCAGCCCNTCCTGATTTTCCTTGACTACAACAGTAATCCCGACTTTTGGGTTACGCTAAAAGTACTTTGCATTGTTTCTATTACTCATCAAATGAGATATACAATTTCTTTCTGCAGTATTGCTACAAAATACATTTTCTAACAATAACTAATGTTCCGCCTTTAATCGGTCTAGCCATGCAATTATTGTACTCCTTGGGGTCTATTTATGAAACAGCAAATTCACCAAATTGATGTTTACTGATCATTTTTCCAGCGATTTGGCATTTACATTACACTAAGTGGATGGGGGGCATTTCAATGAATTAATAGGGGAGAGGGGAAATTGTGCACATGAACCGCTGATCTGCACAAGAGTTAAGCTTGCACTGGTAGACCTCCACCATTCCAATAGCAAGAGGGGAAAGTGACAGGGTCAAACTCATCTGCATTCTCCTTATAATAGGATTTAATGTTGGAAGAGTAAGCTTTGGGTAATCTTTGGTCTTGCAAGCACTGACATGATGTCATGGCGTTACATGGGATGCTCTGCTNGGAAAANGCNGATGCAAATGCAGTTTTGAGGGGTGGAGGTTTAAACTTAAAATATAATTCATATTGAGTATATTAGGGGTATGGAAACGGCACATTATATAAGGCACATGTAGGATCACATCTTTTGTATGCCCTGCACTGATAAATATTTATTAATTCAGGATCGATTGTAGAGCATTCTTATGAGTAAGCGCCATGATCATGAATGTGCACTAAGTTTAGGTCTAAAGTTACTAAACTGTGGGATTGGAAAAGTGAGGATGTTGCCCGGAGCAACCACTCAGATTAAAGTTTAATTTTACATACTGGCAATGTGAGCTCAAATCTAATTGGTTGCTATGGACAACGTCCCAACTTTTCCAATCCCACAGTTTAGTAAATTTAGGCAGTGGATTCTGAATCAGGTCCTTGAGATTTAAAATGGAAGGTTTGTTAAACCATAAATGTAACATCAACATCAAAACATTAGTAACATCCCAAAAGCCCCAATTTCCAGAGTCATAGTAGTCTCAAGATTTTACAGACACAACATTGCAAAAAAACCCATAATTTTTAGGGCAGCATTTGAGGAGAAATAATTCTTGGCATAGACGCTGAATCAGCATGCAGTGTGCCATTTCCCATCTGCTGCAGTAGCCAGTTGATGTCAAAATCTATGTGAACGCTATTGGCAACCATACCATGTCTCCTGTGTATGTTAAATACTGGACTGCTAAAACATTTTGGTTTCTATAGACAACATCAGTTTATTTGCCTCCAAATTGATTGCAGAAAGTGCATATTACTAGTGAAACAATCAATGCCTGGAAATAAAGTTTCTCAATGGCATTTAACAGGAAACTTCTGCTAGTAAATGAGCAAACTCACTAACAGCAGCCACAGAACATAGTTATGCCATTAGAAATGTCATTGAAGTGAACGTTTCTGAAATATAACTCTGTATAGATAAACACTGCTTAGACACTGCTTAAACACTTCAAAGGGATCATGCGACATGAAACACTTTCTAGAGACATTGATGTAATCTACAAATTTGTTAAATAACAAAAAACAAGAGAGAAAAAGAAACATTTTCCAATAAGTCTATGTGATACACTAAGGGGGAAATACAATATAAGCGCTTCCTATTAATGTGTGGCCAGTAACACTTTCATATTACAAGCATTTCTGTGTGTTATAGTGCGAGACATGTAAGAGAGCCTCTAGTTGAATAAACTGCATTATTTTGAATGAGCTATGAATATAGATGAGTGGTTTGAAGTAAATGAAAATCCAAAGTTGGGGGCTCTAAGTCAAACCATGTCATGGCTCCAAATTAAAAATGAATGTCAGTGCACCAGAAAAGTTCAATGTTGCGGTTTAGAATATTGAATAAGTCACTCCTTCTTGATTTTATGACCATTCCTGATTGGAAAGTTCAGGAGAAAAGTAATTACATGGTTTGGAGTCTTGATAAGGTAATCCCTTTCAATCTGGCAGCCATTTAAGATTGGAGAGATTGGGCCAGATTCGGATTTACACTCTCATGGGCAAAACCATGAATTAGTTGCAA
>JABWIB010002497.1:20670-50760 GCA_016617825.1 Platyplectrum ornatum | reverse complement strand
TATAAAGCAAACTCTCACCTGCCACCAGTCTTGAAAATGAGATCAGCATTAGGTGCACCTTTGGGATGCTGGTACCGTGGTCGGCGCTCCCGGTTTGTATTAGCTGGTGCTGGGCGCTGAGCCAAAGACTGTAACATTTCTAAAATTAAATAAAGACAGATTTTTTTTTTTCATACAGATCTACCAACATCTATCATCCAAAGGATACAACAAGAAATGTACAACATATAGCCTTCTAGAATTCAAACAGAAACTGAGTGGCAAATAAGCAAAGGTGTTGGTCAAGACAAGACAAGAGGGAATTGGAATTGCCAAATTTCCCAGGACAACTCTTATGGCACCAAGAGCACCTAGTTAACAAGGTATAAATAGTCACAAGCAACACAGACACACAGAATTCAGTTGTTGGGCAGACCTTGATAATCCTCCTGCTCCTGGCGCTCATTAATGTCCAGTGTGAGTTTTTTCATCCTCATCCTCTCTTCCTGCTCTGCTTGCTGCTGGCTCCAATGATTAGCAGCTAGTTGGGAGGACATGGGCACATTCAAAATCTTGAACTGTAAAACAANGTAAGATTATACTTAAATGAATGAAACAAAACTTACATACAACATACAGAGGCAGGTATAATAAAGAGAATGTTTATCTGCATCCAGTCATACAAAACAATCATTTTGTAGAAAATACTGAACTATGATCAAATGTTTGCCATATTTAAAAACTAATGAAGCATTTATGGATGACAATATGTTTTGTTTGTTTGTACAAAGTTACATATCCTTATTACGAATAATTTCAAAAAGGCTATAGTCCAGATCTCCATTAGGGATAGTAATGCAGAAGTGTGCAGGCAATTAGCTCTCAGACACATGAAACTGAAGCTGGTGTTTTTTTTCATCAAAAGTAATCCGTTTCATTCACTAGGTTATTTAAGCTCTGCTATATGAATGGGTTTCCGCTTTTGATAATACCCAGAGGAAGAGATAATCCTTGATGTAGAGAGTCTTTATTTACCAGGGCTGTAAGTACAGCTTACAATGACAAGTATCAGGTAATGCAATACAGCGATATTTCTCAGTATCTACAACTAGATCTGCAGCCTGTGAAATGAAGTCCTCGCTCGGCAGCATCCTTAGTTGTGAAATTCTGTTTATCAGAGCAGCCAGGTTCAGATTTTCATAGAAGTTCTTTGCCAGCATAAGCTAATAATGTGTTTTAGAAAGGACAGTTGGCTCTTTCTTTTCTACAAAAACTTTGCTAAATAAAACTGAAAACTGCATACTAAAATAAAAGAGAAGAATGTCAGTAGAGACAAATGAAATCACTGAAACACAGTAGAGCTAACATATAAGAAGTACGTGCAAGTGTATATTGATGAATAGAAATGGTGTTACAAGAACAAAAGAAACACTGCATGGTTGTATTCTCATNACTGGAATATGTAGGATTTGCCTTATGTAGTAATAAATAGAATGCACATAATGTAAAAACCCACCTGCTGCTTGTTGCCTCTTCGGGTGAGCATCACAAATGGCATTGTATCTCCACATTCAGAGTCTGCTTCTACAGTTGTCATTATTGGCGCTTTCTTCAGCTGGCTCTTCAAGTGCAAAGGAATTGCCACGTCTAACTGATGTACTTTCACAGAGTCTCCGCTCCGCTGCTAAAACATACACACAAAATCACTGATGAAAAGGACAATGCATAACCAGGAGGAATGTCATCTATTTCACGGTTCTAACTGAACCGGATTCATTCTCCGGATCCTGGGTCCACTGCTACTTTACTAAGGCTCCCCTGCTTGCTACTACACTCTGAATGCAAATAAATCTGCATATATGCACTCCTATAAAATTCTTGGATTGGGCGATTACTTCACCAAGCAATAGAATAGATCTCATGCAACTTTGTCACTGAGGCGTAATGTCGTCAGGCGATCCCTATCAGTGAACTAGTTGAATAAACACCTTGGTATATAGAGAGCGCTTCCCTGGTAGGATAGACTGTTTTCTTAGTAAGTTTCNATCCTAACTTCTGAGTCCAGGAGTATGAGCTGCCATGGTGAAAACAGCTTTTTTGTGAGCAATCTCTTATTGCCTTGTACAGTCTTGTTGATTTAAGGAGTTGCGCAGTTGCAATGTTAAACTGAATGAAAGCCCCACANACATAACTGCTCTATTACTGGCACCCTGCAAATCATCCTGAGTTATTGTACATTTATTGGCAGGTTGCACTTGCCAATCCAGTCCAGCTATCCTGAAGACAAAAGTGAAGGGTAACTGCATCCTAGAAGGAATGGCTGAAGGGATCCCACCTTGAATCTGGCCTCTCATGAAATTCAAAGGACTGATTTGTCCTNCTATGGAACATAGCAATGTTTAAAAGAAAGTTTTCGGTAACTATTTAGCGTAGGCCTTTTAAAATAAGATTTTACAATGGACAGTACTGTTATTTTCATTTTTCAGTGTTTAGATGGAGCCATTATTAAGCCAATGATATACTGATGCTACAGTGTATATTTTTTTTTACACGTTCATTCCACAATTTTAATGAAGTGATAGAGAACCTTTTTATTTTAGAAAATATTCAGGTCGACACATTAATAATCCTCTTTGATTAAATTTACCATCTACCAATCGTTTTAAAAGCTTAAAAATAAAGCTACAGAAGTAGCCAGAGAAAGAATGCTTGCACATAATATAAATACAACTCAACTTCTGAAAACAGAATGAGACAAAATCATAAGAACATCTAAATACCATACTTACAAATTAGTGTACATAGCGAAGCACTAAATTAAGAACCTAATTCCAAAAGATGAAAGCAGACCAATGTAATCAACTTCAAGCTACACTGCACCACTTAAACATTTCTTAGATTATTTGCCATTTGATTAATGGCCTTCAAGGATAAAACGAGAAGATTTGGCAAATAGCCACATGCCTGTAGATTTTCCAACATCATCTTGTCAAGAGCCTGAATAAAGTCTTCATCTTCTGCACAGGCTACGTGTTTGATGCCGCCTCCCTTTATCATCACCTCCTGCAAAAACAAAAAGCTTTTCTGTGGCAAATGTTTTCATTTGAAATAATTATTATTACATTATTTTGTGAATTAGAAAACTGAATCTGTCTTCTCTATAATGGTGACATCTACTGAATGTCCTGGTGTCATGTTATTAGCTACTCAATTAGAGAACAGTCCACAGCTCATACATGAAGAACAGTAGATGTATCTTAAGACTTTATGCATAACTGTAACAGGAGTTACATTTCTTACCCTCTAGAGCACTAGCTGCTGAGACCTTACTAAGGTCTTAACATAACAGCACACATGCCCTGCAAATGACTGTCAACAGTAACTGAATAGTTGTTACAACATTTAAATAAGGCAAGAACCAGAAAAAACTAGAAAATTCACAATTTAACAAAAGAAAAGGTGTTCTGAGTTACCAAATAAACCACTAAACTACTATATTCATGTCAATTCAGAACTTCTATGTAAACTTTCAAGAACTTCTCAAAACAAGAAGAACCAGACTTTGACATTGGAATGCATTGCAGTATAAATGGTGGAATACATAGAATCTATCTTTATATTATCAAACGAGTGCTGACTTTATTCTCCAAAATAAGCAGGTTACATACGTTGTTCTCTTCATCTGTCTCATTTTCCTTGTTTGAGTCAGTCATGTAATCGGTATTCTCCTCCTCCTCCTCTTCTCTTTCATCCTCTTCATTTTCAGAAGCATCCTATAATGTAGACGTATTTCACATATGTTAATTACAATTGCAAATATATTTACAATTTCAAATGTGCATACACAGTATTCTATACCTGACCCGAGTATGATCCAGACTGAGAAAGCAACAAAAACAATATAAACTACATTTTTCATCACATTGAATAAGCCGCCTTTGTTAGATATTATTTCAAAAACGTCAATTTAGGCATAGTTTTTTACCTAGTCATAGCTAGGTATGCTTTTCTTTCAATGCCCCCAAGAAAATCTTCATGTTACTTAGCTAAGGGCAACTTACAAATATAAGGGCAACTTACAAATATTCAAGACAAAAAGTTATTTTAAGGGTGATACAGCATATGTGTGAACAAAGTCTGTAAAGAAAAATAAAAGAACAGTCCATAGCTACTTAGTTAACAAATGAAAGACATCAAATGCATTACTTTAAAAAATGGACTCAAGATGAATAACCAAGAGACATTTTCTTATTCTGAACCTATAATGTTATAAGGAGACACGTGAGAGAATAGGGAGTAAGCATTAATCGACTATGCACAAAATCTTACATCCACAGAAGGCATCCCTGGAAGGTGTAAAATCTGTGGAAACCATTGAAGGTGTGTACATGCACCATGTAGCCAGCACACAGGGATGGCGTGTCAATGAAGCACACACACATGAGCAGACACATTCTCAGCAACGGCTGGGACATAGGCCAACTTGAAATTAGTTATTTGAAAGCTGGACTACCCTTGGTCCAGTAATATATATCTGCAATGTATGGACCAATCTAATTAACTTTCCATCAGGTCCAGACCAGTCTATATGAAAGGGTAGTAACAATATTCCAGTTTATGTGGAGCAAAGATGTGACACTTGGCATCAGGAGAACCACTGTGTCCACTGGATACAGACAAATCCTATAATTCCAAATATAAACAATACTGAGGAACCAATGCTACAATATACTGACATCGTCTTCTTGCTCATTCATTTCGCTTTCGTTGCCAGACTGCTCCTCTGTCTCTGCTCCAGCTTCCTCCTCCTCTTCATCGTCTTCATATTCCAGAGTTTCACCTTCAGCAATAGAGTGCTTTGAATCTTTGTCATGAACAAGACCTTATAGAAGGAACATTAAAAAAGAGATCTGATTTGTGATCATCATAATATAGAGGTTAAGAGACAAAGTAAAATACCTATTTGACAAAAAGTTTATAAGAAAAAAATTATTCTACAGTGACCTTGTACTTCATAACCAGTCCCCTGAGTACACATCAGTCCCAGGAAGTCACACTTGTTATGGTAACTGTACTATACATTTGCCTGCAGATCATCTTCATATGTACAGAATAATGTATTTTGAAGCAATTTCTAGTAATGGTATGTAGAAATCGAAAAATGTGTATATTCCCTTTATTTTGGCATAAAATGTAAACCTAGTTACAATTTATATATAGGGTCAAAAGCATACCAACGCACAATAACATGGTCCACATTTAAGTGTTCCATGTATTAAATATGTGCATATTTTGGAAACCATATCGATAATGAACACCTCTTTATAAGTATACAGATTTGTATAACAATCATACTGGTAATTTTCTAGAACATTTTAACGCTGGTGAACGTCTGAACAACTCACCTAGTTTAACCAGAAATTCTCGCTCCAGATCCTGAACCTGACGGAGAACTTCATTTAAGGAGTTGCACAGTTTCATTTTTGGTCTCAGCAGCTCCAGGGTATCACTTATCATGTAGTCAATGTCAATAGGAAAGGGATGGTCTTTTGTCCAAACATCCAGACTTTTCTTCCACCAAACATAGCGCTATAAATGCAAAATATGCATAAATATGTAATCTGCCTGTCATAAATGTTTTCCTAATGAAAATACGAATAGTATGTCCAATGGATATGACTTGTAGAATCTGAATAGATTGCAGTAAATTTAATAAAAATCTGGCCCAGTAGAGATAAAAATAACACGTTTACTTCACTGGGCACCTAGGTTATATAAAGAAAACGCCAGATTCAAACCTCATCTATGCAAGCATTTTCTACTACTTGTGTCAGTGGACCACATCCAGACTTTACGTACTATTGACATACTCACAAGTGGGTACATTTATGTTCAATTGCAGGGGAGATAAAATGAATGTTAGAGTTTGCATGCAGGGAGAATACTTTATTTTGCATACAGATACTGGGCTAGGAAACCACATCTTTAATACCGTTTGCAACTAATGAAATTAAACATGGTTTAGCCCACTTGTGGGTAAGTCAATAATACGTAAAAAATGAACCTGATTCTGGTCCAGTATGATCGTGCATTAGATTTTTGTACTAGATCAATTTGGTATAGAAGCAGGACGCATTAAAAGTTCAACGCAATGCATTTTGTCATCAGCAAAAGTGAAATAGGTGTATAATTGGATATATACTGATCAAAGTCAGTAGTTATTACAAAAATGCAGAATGTACAAAAGTAATGCATAACAAATAATCAAACATATTCCAAATTCCAAATAGTTGCTGTATCATACCTGAAAGTAAACAAGGAAACAATCAAGTTTGCGCTTGCTGGACCCTCGATCAAAATATTGCCCGCAAGTATCAAGAATAGTGCAAACCAATCTGATACGAAACAAATGCTCAGGAGGATCTAAAGGACTGGAACTGCCATCCGAATTAACACCAAAGGATGTAAAGGAATAAAGGGTGCGAAATATGACAGCAGATTCAACCATTCGGTAGTTGTAAAGCTCTCCGAGAAATTTAGCACTACTTATACGGCGCTGGTTAAACTTCGGCTGGTTAACCTATTAAAATACAAATGTATAATCAGCATAACTATTTTAAACAATTTATACAATTTAACATTTCCTTTTAAACAGCCATTTTACATTCTGAAACAGCTTTCATTATGATGCAAGGTAACAAATACTAGGAACTATCATGAATATTAAGTATTAGTGGCTACTCCCTTTTCATAAGAACCATGTGAACTAAAGGTAAATAGCAATGATTTAGCACTTATTAATAATTAGCACTAATAAATAATTAGCAATAATTTAGAGTAGGGATGGCCACATTCTTGCATTAGCTCCATGTGTGAACAGTGTTCTGAACTTCCATTGCCTACATTTTAAACAGTAAGGGTGTGTTTATTTTGGACACTTGAACATGGTGCAATAACTGAGAAAGGTATTCTTATTTATTATACTAAAGATAAGGCACTCGCTAGCTGCCTCCGATTGGCTGTTATTGTCAACAATTTTCCTTTCATAATAATGGAGCTATAAAGAGTGCCTTACAACTTTTATATAGACACCAAGGGAAGTCTAATATTTATGATTTAGCTATAATAAATTTAAATTGCACCCCAACATATGTGTCATTGTCATGTGCAGAGTGCTAAAGTGGCAAAAGTAACAGTAGTACTTTGTTATATCAACACTCCCATAAAACTTGTATTAAAAAGAAATGTAAACTCATGTACATAGCCTGTATTCATATTTATTATTTTCTAAATAAATAATTTACCTCCATTCCCAGCCGTATATCTTCTAACACGCCATCAACCACATGAATTCCAACATCTTCTTGATAGAGCACCAAGCCTGCCAGGAGGTTAGCTACACAATGAATGCTGTTGTATTTCACATTCCAAATGTTGATCATGCAGCAGATGACATAATCTTTCACCTCTGGGTCCTGCCAAGGCAACTTCCTCATCTGACGCAAAACCTACAATGGACATATTTAATAAACTATATTTTCTGTGCGCATTCCAAAAAAAAAAAATTAACACTGGACATTTTTTTTTAAGGAAAAGGCATTGTTATGAAATATGTTGCATCTTACAGATTTGAATGAGTTACATAAAAGATCTGAAAATATGATCAAGTCATGATCAAATGCTGTTCATCAGGAGGCGATTCTCTATAAAAGTTATATACTTTGTAAAAATGCAGTGTATTTCAGAAATCAAACACAGATGTATGTAATATGGAATAGCTTAGTTTCACAGAAATGAGAGGTACTTTTAAAACAGCCATGTAGTAAATCGATCACTGCATATAAACTATTACATGACAAGGAAATACCATAAAATACAACTCATTAACCATATTTTCTGAACTTTTAAGGATCAGGACCAGAATTAAAGCAACCCCCCCCCCCCCATAAATTAAAAAAAAATCCTACACATACATCTGCTGTACACACAATGCACTTTGTTCAGTTGTGTAAACACTGCAAATAGAAGATCAACCATATTATAGGAATGTGGTTAAATTGGCACTTTCCAAGGACACACATTAGTAGTGTCATTTAGTTTGTACAGTAATAATAGAGCTCCTCACCCCGTCCAAATGACATGCTAAATAAAATGGAAAGCTTTAAGCTTATTAAATGTGACTGAAAAAGGCTGACCTTCTCAGTCGTAACCTTAGAAAGGTCTTTATAGAGCAGCTTTCTAATGTACTCTTGTAGAGGAGGCCTCTTCTTTTTCACAGTCTTTTCAGCAGGAGGGGGGTTGCAGTAATAGTAGGCATTTTCCACCATAGTTACATATCGTGCGTCCAAATGCATGGCTTGCTTTTTGCGCATCATTTGCTCCTAAAAAACAGTTTACAAAGAAATGTTATAAATTCACATCTGAAGACCATAATGCATTAGTAATAAGATCTGATCTAAATAATAGTACTTTCTTTACATTACAGTTTGCAATCTGCAGTAAATTTTCTTAATATGTAATATGAATTTGTCCCACAAGCAATTCCGGCCAGCCGTATTTCGAAGATTTTTACAGGAGTGGGAAACTTGGTAGTTTGTCTAAATAGAGACATTTCAACAATGTCTGCATACTGATGAACAAGAATGGACCAAGGAGGATTCCAGTGCAGATCCATTACGCTCCTTCTGCGTTCTTCTTTGCAGAGGTTGATGACTGAAAATGCTTGGCATTGGGGCATTTCCATTCAAAATGGTCTCTTATCACTGCTGGGGCAACTAGAGTTTATAACTGTGGTATACAGTCACATTTCCATATTTTGCACCTTAAGTGTCAAGGTTTTGTGGCATTTAACCCCTTCAAGACACGGCCTATTTGGTCCCAAAAGACCAAGCCCTATTTTCCAAATCTGACATGTGTCACTTTATGTGGAAATAACTTTTTAATGCTTTTACTTATCCAACTGATTCTTGATATGGTCTGTATTTATTGGAAAATGCTAAATTTTACCATTTCTGCTTGTAACACAAATAGTCATACTACAAAAAATAGTTAATAAATAATAATTACCATATGTAATTTTATTCTGGACCAATGTTATCCATGAGACAAAACTTAAAATGTAATCCCCTGATTCTACTGATTCTTGTAAAACGCTATTTGGGCAAACCATATGGGTCAGAAGTGAAGGAGCTGCATTTGGCTTTTTGGTGCAGTTGGAATGGTTTTAGTGGGCCATGTTGCATTTGCAGGCTACTAATAGCCTGTTTGGGGAAAAAAGGACTATTAAAAGAAAGAAAACACTAGCCAATCAGCTTTTGCCGTGATGACAGTTAACACTGCCACTGTACATATATAGCGGCGGGCGGGAAGGGCTCAGATTAGGAAGAGGTTAACTAAACTCAGTTCTGCTAATTCAAAAATACTGTTGCATATTTACATAGTTATTTGTAAAATAATTTTTTTTTATCAGTAATATGTGCAGGTTCCACAGATTGACACGCTGTTATTTACCACTAGTTGAACAAACCACACTCTTGAATTAAGGCATTTATAGTGAAGCATCCAGAAATTCTAGAGATACCAAGACAATGTAAATACTAGCAGTTTCTTACAATAAAGATAAAGGCTGTAGTTATGCAAGTTCAAGGTCAATGGGTAAAGAATCTGTAGGATGTTGACATAAACAGATTAGTGAATACCTTATCTGAAAGAATGGGGTAGGAGTGCAAAAGTAAAAATGGATACATTAAGGAAAAATATGCAAAAATGTAAGCTGTGGTACTAAATAAAATACATTCCCTAACTTATCAACAGCAGCCTAACCTAGTGCACCCCCACACAATATGCTCACTCCTCTCCTTCTACAAGTATGTATTCTGCATTATAAGGTCACACACAAGCCTGAAATAGGATATATATTTTCCCTTGGAAAAAACGTATCGGCACCATTCACTAGAACACTCACCGTTCTAGTGTGAGTGCCCATCTGTCTCCCCTCAGCTGAACTTCCTCTCCCCTCTGCTGAAGCCTGTACTGGAGCCTGGTACATACCCAGTATATAGCCCAGAAACATACCCAGGCTCCGATACAGGCTTCAGCAGAGGGGAGAGGAAGCTCTTGTATGAATGGCATCCCATCCAGCTGAATATATACTCACCTCCCCTGCAACGATGTCCCACACTGCGGCTGAAATAATTTTTTCTCAATCTTTTCTATCTTCAGCGTATTGTGTTCTGTAGTGCCCAGTACACTGCCGAAAAGATAAATGCTAGGGCACAATGTCAACCCTCAATTCGGATAGATATCGTTTTAGTTCCCTAGGATTTAATTGACCTTTATCATGTTTTTTTTTTTCAATGATAGCTGGGCACTTACAAGTCTCACAGTTCCACATTATTTGTTGTGTGCGTGGCCAGCTTAAAGATGTGTGTGTGTGTGTACTGAATAAGACATAAATTTGAATACACTTTATAAAAAAAAAAAAAAAATCAACAATTTACAGGACATAGAAGGTGTATACATATATGCAAAATCATATAATTTACAGTAAAAACCTATGCAAAATCAGCAAACTGTAGCTACTTGCTTGATGCAAAGAAATAGGACTCATACCAAAAGCACACTTGTTCGCAGGTGGGAATCGGGAGAACGGAAAAGGAATCTTCCACACGTTTCAAGCAGTGTACAAGCCATTTCAATGTGGTGATGTGAAAAGTCAGACAGCAGCATCTGTGTGAGAAATTTTTGGGATTAGTAACGCACTGTATATACTCCAGTATCAGTCGACCCAAATATAAGCAGAGGGATAACTTACTGACTTGAGTATAAGCCTCCCCCCCAGTTTGTCTGTCTGTCACCCTTGTAAAATGCTCATGTCACTCATGTGACTGATGGATCATTGACCCCATAGGACTGCATTGTCTCTGGTCTCTATGTCCCAGCTCCTATAGATCTACCCTATATGTCTCTATTGTCCCCCTGTTTCCTGCATGTGCAAAATTAATATAAGGCATGATAATGCTCCTGTGCCATGCTGTAACCCATACAACACACTATCATGCCTGTGCCAGCTCTGTAGGCTCAGTGTGGTGGGTGAGTGACATGCTGCCTGCCAGTGTCACACTCTCCTCCTCCTTTACNTTAGCTCCATCTTAGCTCTGAGCGATGTGTGCAGTTATGGTATCTAGGGACAGAAAGGAAAATGCTGCCACACAACAGGTGACAAAGGAAGGCTGCAAGCAAGATTCGGCTATGTGGACTGATAACCCAGCAGCATGCTCACATCCTGCATCATCCAGGACAATGACTCGAGCCACAGCACAAAAAAATTTATTGAAAAACTAGGCTTATATTCGAGTATATACAGTAGCTTTTATTAGAGATGATTATTATTACAAAATATCTATTACACATAACCACAATATATTTACCCCCCATATTTCTAGATTTCTGTGAAACAAAGTGTTCCTTATTGATGAGAAGGATAAATCTTCATCTGCAGCTACAAGAATGAGGTATTTAATTGCTGGCAACTACCACCACAGATCATAATTGGTGTCAAAGCAGAACTTTTTTTTATGTAACGTGACAGACGTGAAACTCAAGGGCACATTGTTTTGTGCTTAAAACAAAATGCCAATACAATTGCAGTATTTGGTATGATCAGCATATTTCCCAGGGGATGGGTGTAATTTTGTCTTTCTGGTAAATTTAGAACTCTGCNCTATTATTCACAGAAAGGCGCAGCTTTAAATATTTCTTATTTTTCAACATTCAAATAATACCTTAGCTAGGTGTCCAAGTCAATACTAGCCTTATAAAACAGCACAAGAAAAAAGATCAGGTTGAATAGGGGTGAACTCTAGTACACATAATGAACAAAATTGTTATAATAAAATGTAGAGTGCACCCCTATTCAACCTGATCTTTTTTCTTGTGCTGTTCTATTGCTAGCGTATAGGTTGAGGTATCACCTCTCATGGAGGAGTGAATACAGTGATGCAATACAAGATACTGTATATGATTTGGTATTATTTACCCTCCTGAGTGCATTTCCTACACCCTAAATGATTTGAGTGCGGTTCTCTCTTCTATTTAATCTTAGCCTTATGTAGCTTAATGAGACAACATAAACAGAAATGTACATAAAATGACATATACTGTAGTGTAATACAAACCTTAAGACAATGCAGAGTGTCTGTTCTGCTAAACATTTTAAATTTTGCAAGTTCTCCGATAAATCTCACAGTCTTATTCTTGGTTTCAATGTTGATCTGATCCTTCTTTCTCACCTAAAATTTACAATAAAGTTGTAAAGAGTTACTATTTTTTGTTTCTTTAAAAATCAAAGTGATCTGGTCCTATAAGAGCTTGCTTCTGGCTGGGTACCAATTTTAACCATAGCCTTTAAAATCTACTTCGCATCCAGTTGTGGAAAGTATTCCATTCACTTCACAATGCCTGAATGTAGGTGGTCAAACTGGATTATCCATCACTAATGCATGTGTGTTTACTGATGGTATACTGATGCATGGCATCTATTGTAGGATCTGTGTACATTTAAAGGCAATACATTTTTTATTTAATAACAAAAAAAACATTAGACCTGTATTGATCAGTTACACAGAGGTACATTTTGTTTGTGTGGCAGCTAAAAGGTTGCATTGTGAAACACAGATTTGTGGTCATGCATCCTGTTGGAGTTAATTTGTTTTTGCTGACCTTTGATACAAGACAATTATGTGGTAAGAAATAGTCTAACATCTATCAATGTCAAAAGAGCTCGCTATAACTTTTCTTTCTCAGAGAAATAAAATGATGGCAGCCATTTCAAATAATACAAAGAAACATGCCGCAATGACTAGCATGGCGAAGAAAGTGATCACTCTAGTGCACTCTATGATATTCCATATTCCTTTAACAAAGCTAAAGAGAGAGATCATGATTTGGTCTTTATAACCAGGCCTGGAATTTATACTATGTTTAAGCCTGGAACTAGAAAATGAACGGTCCCACGCCTACAAATCAGTTTTTAATGACCAATAAATTTTATATTCAGTAGTTTCAATTAAAATTCTATGTGGCTGTAATAGGGAGCTTCTACAGAGACCAAACTAAAATACTGAATGGCTAATTTGTAATAACTGGCAAATATACAAAATGGCGTAAATGACTCAAACCTTAAATTAGATCAAGTTAGATTCTGGTGACTGATCATCACTTAACAACATAAAAAGGATTTTAACCTGTGTTTGGGATCTCTAGAGAGAAATACATAGTTATCAATTTTACTCTACATTTAATCTTCACCTGGAACCTCTATACATTGTCAACTTACATGGAATTTGAAGTCCCCTTTCAACATAGAGCAAAGATCTTCTGCAACATCAGACATGCATGGGTGCAGGGTAGCAACCAACCTTGCATAAAACGGCAATAGATCCAGTCTGAAATAATATATGCAAATAAAATAAATGTGACTTTATATTATAACTCACAGCATTAGTATGGAAATCTGACAATTGTGTATAACGGAAGGGATAGTTATTCTGTAGTCTTCAAGGACACAAGCCATAAGGTATGATTAAAACTATCTATGAGTATGCACTGCATATGGCACTTTAATTGACAAGAACTGCACGGCAACCACCCATGAAGAAATTAGTAAAACAATTAGGAACCAAAATAAACTTATGAACAAAATGCCAGAATTCCACTGCAGCTGCAGACAGAGCTCTGACCACAGCAGATGCACAGGTGTGGATCAGGTCCAGAGTTACTAAATATGATAATAATATACTGTAATATCAATTTCTCTGTAATGAAAACTTATGACCATAATGAGATCCAGTAATATAGTAGTAATACTGACCATTGTGGTTTTTTTTTTTTTTTTTTTTGCAGTTGGTTAGACCATGATTGTGTATGAGATATACAAATTTAAATGGACCCAGACTTACGTAATATTGAACTTACGAACATAAAATTGATGAGTGGGTAAAACCATGTTGAATTGCAGGAGAGTTAAATTTAATTAGTTGCCATCAGTATTACAGGTGAGAGATGATGTTCCCTAGCACAAGTCTAATAACAGTGTAACAGTAACGCTGGTCAGTATCTATGTGCAACATGCAAAGACAAAGTATTCTCCCTGCATGCACACACTGACATTCATTTTATCTCCCCTGCAATTCAACATGGTTTTATCCACGCATATGTTCAATAGTACGCAAGTCTGGATCCAGCCCACAGACACACACCTTCCAGTGCTTCACAGTTTTGAAACTAATGTGCCCACTGTAGGTGCTTTCAGAGTTTGGGCATTCTGGCTAGTCTGTGGCTATGCAGAAATCTGTAATGCAATGTGTGTTTTGACACCTATCATAAGCAGTATTATATTTTTCCCCGAGCAAATTGTGCTATAGTGGCTCTTCTGTGGGATCAGACCAAATGAGCAAGCCTTCCCTTTTCACACACATTAATGAATAAATGTGTCTTTGCTTTTTAAAGTTGATTGGAAAACAAATACAAGGTCATAGAGAAATGAAAATCAACTGCATTTGGAAAAACTATTTACAAAAATGCTGTTACTAAAAGAATAATAAGGAAACAAAACAGAAAAACCACTGAATAATCAGTCAGAAAGAAACTTTTATACAGGCACAATGTCCCCATCTAGTGTTCAGCAGAGATTGTACACTTTACTTGTACTATAGTATTAGTTAGAACAATGTGCAGATCGATATTTTATGCATATAGCTTACAGATCCAAAGATTTTATTTTGTTTTAGTTCTACCTAATGTAAATCCTAACCATTATGGACCAGACCCTGCTCCAAATACAGGGCCTGTGGCGATTCGAACATGGAGTAGTATTCAGTTACAATGAATGCAAAAGAGAACCACCAATGCATAAAATGAGAACAGTACATAATGACTAAACCCAGCACTTACTGCACTAAATACCTATTCCCTCCTGCCGTGTAACACCGACTCTTCCTACCCCACTGACAGATCATTCATTAGTACAGAACTCTGGACCCCCAGGTTTAATTGATGGACTTTCAGTGTGAACTTAACAATGGAGTCACTTCTGCACCACAGACTACAGTCTGGACCTGGTCCTATGCTGTAACTTGTTTTATACTATGGTAGAAAATAACAAAACCCCAAAGGAAATTTTATACCTGCAAAAGCATGGTATAGTAGCTTGATACCTTACCATCAACTCACACTGCCCAGGAGTCTAAAAGGGAAAACCTAATGAAACACAACCAAAGCAAGTACAGCCAACATCCCAAGACCCAAGCAAATCTGAAGAAACCCAAGGATAAAGATCAGCCAGCAGTTATACTAAAAGTTCCATTAAAAAATGTGAAGCCAAAGATTCTATGGTCTAATGGTGACTTTGAATATGTTTCACGATCTGCAAACAGATATCAGAAGACAGGGGCTGACATGTCATGAAATGACATGAGTTGTGGACAAAGTGTACTAATACAATGTATACCTATCTAGGCATGAATCCTGATGCTGTTAGCAGGGAATAGATTAGACGCGTATGTACTTNGAGCCATCTCCCTTTATCATACTTATGCAGAGCAAATGAAATAAAAATGGTTTTGGAGATACTTAGATTTTTACTCGTACATCCCTGGAAAGGTGCCTCTTGAGATCAACAGACATCAGGGCCTACATTTTTGGCTAGGAATTAAATGACACACAGAAGCTACTTTGCTTAGTTACATCCAGGTGCATGTAATAAATTACAATAAGATCAGCTGCAAAGACAATAATACTTACTGATTATGCAACACAAATGTACTGGTTTTAATTGTTGACTATCTGAAAATCTTCATAAAATGTATTAAATATAAACCATATGTCTAAAACAACACACTTGCTCCTATCCTTATGTGCGGGCTGCAAAATCAACAGTGGGGCTGTATGTTACCACCATTAATTCACAATTATATTTTACAAAAAGCCAACTATGGAGTATGAAAACAATGGTAATAATGGATTTAACCTTACCTTTGTCTAGGGACAATAAAAAGTGCCCGAACCAGTTTCCTTCGATTTGCTTTGGTGTTCATATTCATACAGAAATCCATTGCTGCCTATAAATGTATCATCACATAAAACAAAGATGTAATTTAAGAGATAATTCTAAAGGCTGATTTTCTACCATATAGTTATATAGAAAAAGAAAGAAAATAGATGTAATCAATAAACTGACGTTTAGTGGTGTAATAATGGATGTGTTACAGACAAAGCTAATTAGAGCATTCTATAAGAAGAAATAGGAATCACAAAGCCACTATTATAGATTTGGTGCAGTTCCTTAATGACAGAACTTTATATTAGCATTTTAGATCAGAAAGCATTTGGCTCTAAAATTCCATCAAAAAACAAAAGAACCAATTTAAGTTAAAAAATTAATGTGTGCAGTGCTCAATTTGTTAGTGGAGATAGATTATATATATATATATATATATATATATATATATATATATTTATTTTAATTAATGACAATGACAGATACAAAAGGTTAAAGGAACTTTGTAAGATTCAGGAATAGGTAAAAATAAAAAAATAGGTAAAAAATAAAAAAACAAAACCACCATATTACAAAACTGTACCTTATCTATCAGATCTCGGTTAACACAATTGGGCAACTGCTGGATAAAGGCATCAACAATGAGCTTCAAATGAGAACCGGTACTGGCTTCTTCATCTTCTTGTTCTGTTGATAATAATAAACACAAAAAATTGGATATTTAAAACTTTTGAATATTTCCAGAATTAAATCGATGGACATTTCTGGTGCATGCATTCAAACTAAACCACTGAAATCTAAACAACGCTGAAGATTCTTAACTCCTCATTAATTTCATCTGGATAGGTTGTCTTGACTGCTAGGATTTACAGTGCCTTTAAGGGACTTCCTATCTGTAGGTAGGAATGAAAAATCTATCTCCGCTTATCCTGTTATTTGTTTACCTTGCTCATCGAGAAGTTTTTTAGTAAGGTCCTCAGCTTCCTCTACACCTTCTAATTCCATTGTGTCATCATTTATATCCAATGTCTCAAATTCCATCTCCAGCTCTTCTGTGATCGCTACATCTCTCTCTTTAGAGTCCTTTGAATCTGAAAATCACAAACAAAAGCCAGACAAATCACTACGATAGAAAGATCAAGTGTGTGATAGAAGTATCACCTCTTGTGCAAAAGTAAACCTTTTTGAATGTACACCAAAAAAAGCAACACCCAACCTGTCATAGATAGTCACACAATCTTCACTGCTACCACACAGAACTAAACATTAGCTAAATTATTACCAGCCCTCCATAACATTCAGAATAATACACAGAATAATCTTTACCTTTAATATCATCTTTGCTAGAGTCTTTGCCTTGTGTGCTCTTTTCATTGTCTTTAAATAGGATTGCAGGAACGAAAGCTTTAAGGTCAATTAAGTTTTCATAGAAGTTACGAGCATCCTCATCCTCCCAGATACCACCATCCAAGTCATAATCACCAGGTTTTCCAGGTGTAAATATATCAATTCCAGGCCCATGTTCTACAAAACGCATTAAAATAAATACAATAAATAATAAAAACACGCTTAAATATCAAACAGCAATATTAATAAACACATTTAAAAAATATTGTAAACTTCAAAGAAATAAAATTATACCCTGAATGGAACACAGTACACTTGATATATATTTCTGCTGAAGGGCACGAATGAAAAAGGACTGGGTAATGGGGTAATGAGGCTTAGTACATACTTAATATTAAATTATACAGTATAAGTATGCATTTGTACTGCCTGCTGGACCAGACTTCCAACCCACAAGCAACTAATTTTAAAAGGTATTTGTATCAGTCTGTGCAAGGGAAGTGGATAGAGAAGGGAAACAGCAGGGGTTAAATAGCATTTTTTCAGCAACCCCTATACACACACCTTCTGGTACAGGTTTATCTTGAGGAAGTTCAGGCATATTCTCGTCCAGGAGATCTGCAAGCGATTGTGAGTTTGCCAGTAACTTCTGATAAGATGTTGCAAACTCTTCATATTGCTTGTGTCTATCTTCACTCAATTCTCCCTTTGTGTGAAGGATGCGCCTGACCAAGGAGTACACACCTCATTACTCATTTTCAATAAATACAACACAAAATTTGGACATTTAAAAGACATAAAACAAACTAATTTTGTGATAGTATAGAAGGGGTAATGAAATACCAAGAACTAAATTATTTTCTTAAAAAAACCAAACACTCAGTAAAGTCACTGCTTGCCTTTCAACGCTGTTTAACTTCACCTATACACACATGCTCTTTCAAAAATAAACTCCAAAATAAATTATTCCCCTGACTTTACTAAACTTCCTGGAGTGTATTAACTACCTGACTTCTAATATGGTTGCATCATGGGCCGGATCCAGGTGCAAAGTGTGTAAATGGGCATCAGAACACTGGTTGCATGGATCCTCCTTCCATATGATCAGCTTTGATGTATGTTAACAGTGTGTGGAATTAGCTTTGGTGGGCAGAGAAGTTATTTAAATTTTACAGTGTGGTCTAGACTGAGCACTTGTGCACAGGCCTGCACGCAGACAAGTTAAAATATGGTTCAGAACACTTAAGTGGACCACATTATGTAGGAGTGAAGGGAGTGCATTGTTTACTTAAATTTTGATCCAGTCCTTTCTGCCTAATGTTTGTGTTTACCACGCATTTCATCTTACCTATTCTGGCGTTCTGTGTTCTGCAACTCCCTATGGTCCCTTTTAAGATGCTTTGTTAAAGACGTGAAGTATTCTTTCAGCAAGTTCTGGAAAGGTTGCTGCTTCTCTGGGCTGATAATTTCACTTGGTGGGAAGTTCAGGTTAAATTTTTCTGCTGCACACTTCACCTTCCTTGAAACCAGGCCAGCTATATCATCACCACAATGGCGGCAGAAGCTAATAACTACTGAAACGTGAGTGTGGGATTCACGGTCAGCGTTAATGATGTTCTTTAGCTGCTCATAGATTAACGAGAGACCTTCTTTGTCAGTGAAGATACCAATAATGGTTAACTCGGCAATGAAACGCAAATCTGTTCTTAGTTTTGTTATATTAGGGGTTTTCTCTTCTTTGCGAGCCTCAAAATGCTTTTTCCAAACCTGCAGAAGTGACTGGGCAAAGTCAACATATCGCTGGTGAAAGAGAGAACACAGGTGGACCGCACAGTTAACATCAGAAATTTTCAGTTTTGCTTCTACTATTGAAGCTGCAGCTTCTGCTATGTACTTGCTGAGGTTAAGGCCATTGAAGTCATGCGACAGAGAGTCCCTCTGCTGCTCAGTGATGGTTTTAAGTTTCTTCACAAAGGCTGTGTTCTTCTTGAGGCTGGAGTCCAGCCTGCTAAAGAAGTGCTCCTCTGGGCGGTGTTCAGGAGCATTTTGATTCTTGCTGCGGAGTTCTTTCCTGGCCTGATGTCGTTCCCAGGCTTCTTGGTGTAGTTGATGTGCCTCTTCTTTCTCTCTGCACCAACAGAAAGACAATTCGTATCATTTCATTCATAACAACTTTACATTATAGAAATATCTGGAATTTTGTAAGGAACAAACTTGATGTTCCGAATGCCCAAGTGTGTCATTCATTTAGCCCACATCTGTGAGAACAAAAAAACTATAACCATCATAATTCTGATGTTGGATGTTTTGTGAGACAGATCTACTACTTTTATTCAGAAGGTGGAGGGTTCACTTCAACCACCATGTTTTTCCATAACTCACTATCATCTAAAACAAAAAACCCTTCTCCAGTCTTTCCCATGATTCATCACTCCTAGTCCCAACATTTGTCTACAGTCTTTATGTCTTCCAAGGAATAAATAATTTTAGGATAATCAAGGAAGAATAAAGAACTTTAGTTTATCCCTATTTGTGCTCATGGCATTTCAGGCACACAGGCTCATCATGACTGTTTAAACTCCCTGATGTGTATGTTTGAGGGGAGGAGGCGATCTACCCCTGACGTATTGTAAGGAGATGGGATGATATTGTATGTATATAAATGAAGGTAATCTTGTAGGTTTGGATGAGCTAAACCAAAGCACATTAATATTATTACTGATAATACTACAGAACAATATTAAACTGATATACCTTGACACAGCATTTTAAAACTTTTTCCCTGAATATGCATGAACATTGGCCTAGAGAATAAAAAACATAGGATGCAGAAATCTAGACATACAGCACAAAGAAAATAGCAGCTTTTAGCTCTCTCAAGTGGTCATAAAGTTTATATTCTGAATCGAATCATATTTAAACAGTAATGAATAATGTGCTTTACTTTAATAGGGTAGCAGCTTGTTCTTGATGTCCAAGCTCTTCATCTGGTTTCTTTCTGTTATCTACATGCCTCTCTTCCTCCTCAGTTTTCCCCAGCTCATCTTCCTTCTTACAATCCTTTTCTTCCTTCTTACGCTTATCCTCATCGGATTTCTTCTTTTTTTCGTCGGTGACTTTGGATTGGTCCCTCCTACCACCCGGCCTCATATCATCTTTGGCTCTCTCTCTGCTGTTTGCTGGCCTTTTGTCAGCACAACCAGATTCTTTCTCATCCATGTTTGGATTGTTACGCTCTGCTGGCATTATTCGTCCAAAACAAACCTTTGAGTACAAAAATGGGATAGGAAAGAGAGTAAAAAATAAACACTTTAATTTGTCCTGCAAATGTAAAATATAACACTGTGTGAAAATATATTACTTTTCATAAAGCAAAAACCAAATGTAGGTAACTATATAATAAGGGGAATGTGTAGTTTCAGGAATAGTGCTATTTCTGCGTATAAGAAAGTTGTGGACTATAGGAACACAGCTACTGTAAGTAAAGAAAAAAAGATAATGACAACAACTTCTCCACTAACTACAAGTTACCTTTTCAAGAGACCTTAGCTGTGATATGAAACTACATACAAGATGTGATTGAGGTACGTTTAAGGTAATATATGAGGCAAACTTCTTCAAGAACTAAGTGCAAAACATTGATTGCTATGTCAGTGCCAACCAGCCTTACTGATATACTCATGCTCGTTCCCTATTATCTGTGTAACTGTACAACTGTCCATGTAATGCAATTAGACCTGCTGTATGTTTTCTACCTCTATGACTTTTGTGGTTTAAATAAAGTTTGAAAAAAAACCCTGTAAATAAATACCTGGTTCCATTAAAACTGAGAAAGTTATCCAGTTATTAGTTCCAAAATCCCGGAATGTAATGTTTCAATGCATTAAAAAGTAGTCCACAAGAATGCCGATTCTAGAAACAAAAGAGTAATAGTAAAGTTATACTATGTAGCATTTTATATTGCATCAATTTATAGACATGTATTAAAAAAAAAAAAAAAAAAAAGTACTTATCAAACTTACGTAGAGATTACATATCATAGACAAAAGATTTGGATTAACATGTCCGATTAAGGATATTTTACAAAATAAAAGAGACCTTTGAAAATTTTAAGGACCTGTTTAGTTAAATCAGTGGTTGGCAACCTGCGGATCTCCATGTGTTGTCAAACTACACGTACCAGCATGATTGGCCAGGTATCAACTATGTCTGTGCAGTTGCTGTGACTTCTAGTTCTACACAGAGGAGGTGGATTAACGGGGTAAAGCAATCCTCTAGTACAGGGGTAGGCAACCTGCGGCTCTCGTGGTGTTGTCAAACTACAAGTCCCAGCATGCTGCATGTTGCCTACCCCTCTGGGTTAGGTAATAAACATAGTATACTGTGCAGTAGTATACTATTCATATTCTGTTAAATAGACTATACACAATGTATACACAAGGTAGTTTCACTATTATGTGATCAAACACACAAATCTGTGAACTAGAAGATTTCATGATCGTGCAGCTGACCGCAGGATGCGATTGTATACCATAACTGTATTACGTAAAGAACATGTCTTCATGATAATAGTTTCATTGCTTTTTGGAGTTCTCTTTAAATTGTGTCACTGTAAACATACATTAAACTGCAAGTTTAATATCTCTAAATAAAGATAAATAATGAAAGATTTTAACCATAAAAACTAATACTGTCATGAGAATCCTAAACTTTACACACGACACACACTGAAATCCAGTACATTACACAGACCACACTAAATGAACACTAAACCAACAACATCATGTACATTCTCTGATACCAAAAGCATTACACACACTCTGCCCTTGCACTATGTTGGTGCCATATGTAAAGTCACAGATACCCAAGACATAACACAACCACAAAGTGACTTCACAGTATGCAAGTCTGACTTATGTACAGACACTTATACAAACAATATTGCACATACTCTACACTGCCACGATATTAACCTCATACTCACACTCTGGCCCAACACTATGCCAAGCAATCCTTTCAGCACTTTCCCTGGACAGTTAAGCATCATTACTGGCTATTGCAGCAGTAATAACTCCACCTAGTCATAGACTACTGATTTTTGATCTGATGACAAAATATTTGGTCAGACCAATAATCACTGTAGTGTATGGCCTCATCTATAGAAAAGTACTAAGGTGGTGACCATATAAGCCAGTTCGCAACAAAAGAATGAAAAAAGGCCAAGGTCAGTGAACCAGAAGAGTTTTGGCCATTATACACACCCTGAAACATTCACATACTACTGCACATGCGCTCACAAGACACTTGCAGCAAGGAGCTGAATACTCATTATCCAGGCTCCCACTTTGGAAGTTGGTGGGGTTTCACAGGCGGCTTTCTTAATGAGAGTAAGCAAGGTTGGAGTTATGCTAATCATACAGCAAGATCAAAAACATGATCATAACACAGCTAAATCTAAAGGACACTACTCTCTCTTAATTCTCCTGGATCTGTCTGCTGCTTTTGAAACTGTTGACCTGGTTTACATCCTCCTATCTTTCTAATCGCTCTTTCAGTGTTCGCTTCTCTGGATCCACCATGCTGTCTGTTGGAGAACCACAAGACTCAGTTTAACATCCATTAATCTTCTCTATCTATACCACTTCCCTTGAACAGCTAATAAAGTAATTTATGCAGATCATACACATATATACCTGTCCACTCCTGATCTTTCACCAAATGTCTTGGCCAGTGTAACTCAATGTCTATTTCTGCCACGTATAAAAGGATGCAAGGCTGTCTTACGGTAAGAAACGGGAAAAGCACACGACCAGATTTTTCCTGTCTTTGTGCGGCATTGAATTGCCAACCTACAAAGCCATCAATAACCCACATATATATCCTCAGTCATCTCAAGATATATCCCAGCTCGTTCTCTCAGATCTTCACAGGATCTACAACTCTTCTACACTAAACAAATGCTGATTCCTGGTTACAGGACTTCTCCTGTGCTGCACCGACTCTTTGGAATAACCTTTCTCACCCGTTAAGGTTATCCTCCACTCTCCAAACACTTAAGAGCTCCATTAAAACGCATCTATTTAGACAAGAGTACCATATTCCTCAACCAGCCAGGTTGTAAAAGTGCTCAGAGCACTGAGCACTTTTACAACCTGGCTGGTCCATCCACTGTATAATAATAGCACTTACCCCTATATATCAATACCCAATATCCTATAGATCATAAGTTTGCGGGAAGGGTCTCCTTCCCCACCCAGTCTGTCTGTTACCAGTTAGTCATGTCTTACTGATAAAATTGTAAACCGCTTCGTAATCTGATGGCGCTATATAAAAACATGTTAATAAATAAATAATAAACAAATGAAATTCACCTCCCCTGCAATGCAACATGGTTTCGCCAATTTGTAAATTCCCTCTTTTATTTTCAAGTCTGGATATGGTCCTTTGTATGAATTTTACAGATGCCCAAAACCAGAAATATAACAACCAAGTATAATAACATAAATAAACAGGCCATCTAAAAGTGACATCCCCCAATTTCCAATCTCACTGCTTAGTAAATTTAGACCCATGTGTATACATATAGCAACTCATACTAACCAGATGTAAACCTTTTGCCTGAATTATTCTAATACATGTGGGGCTAATCCAGAGTTTGGGAGTAAAGACAAAACAGGTGCAGGGAAGCAAATTTAAACTGGGAAAACAGAATTAAAGTCTAAAGGTGATGTTTCCTAGCTCAATTCTAATTTACAAAGTAATTGTGATTTCTCTGCATGCAATAGAAATAATATTCCTATGCACCTCGCACATTGCAACATACCAGTAGTTTTGCAAATCTACACTTGTACCTATATAAAAAAAGGGGGTTCAACTGAAAGCGATTCAGACATCGGGGTGGCATACAAGCAGCACGTCTGCAGAGAGGGAGGCATTTAAATCGTACAGTATGCGTCGGGAAAAGGCCACACACAAGGGGTATATTTACTAGGCGAGATTGCAGTGAGATTGAAAAGTGGCGATGTTGCCCATAGCAACCAATCAGATTCAAGTTCACATTCTCCAGTATGTAAAATGAAACTGAGAGCATGAATCTGATTGGTTGCTATGGGCAACATCTCTACTTTTCAATCTCACCGCTTAGTAAATATAACACAAGATCCTGATTTACACACAAACCTGATTTTCAGTGGGACCTGTAGTAGTTAAGGTGGGGTTCTGGGGGCACTGTGTCTCCTCACACACGGATCTGCTAGTGTACTTCACATCTGTGTGAGTCAGCATCTGGTCCTTAGCATTTTCATCCTTTACAAGTGAAAGTGCAGGAAAGTAAGTTAAACATTGTAGGGACCAACAACTGTGTTATTGCCACAAACACCCCGACAGTAAGAAACCTGTGATCTCTGATCCCACAGAATGGAAGAACAAAAAACCTGCTGCCTACTATATAACCCACAAAGATGGCACAGCTCAAAGCTGTCACTATCACAATAGAATAGTAATACATCTACTATACACAAGAACAGAATAAGCCCATAGTATACACAGGGCATCACCCAATACACGGCCGTACACACTGGACACACACGGAAGTCTCCCATCGCTCACACACACGGCTGTATCTCTCCGCTCACACCCCCAGGTAGACCTGCAGCAACCCATGTGCGGCCCAGAAGGTGAAGGGAAACAAAGTGCCCGCCAGCCATAGGGTGACAGTGACTGGAAGCGTTATCTGCTGCATCATACCCAGAAGGAGAGCTAGTCCGGCCCGTAACGGCGGCACTCACAGCGGTGACACCGAGCGCTCAGCCGTTTACCTCCGACTCTGTAAACACACAGCTACTAGCACGACTTCAGCACCAGGACCCCGCCATTCAGGCAGCTGCGACCCCGCCTGTCAGGAAGCGGTACTAGGACACAGAGCCACCGCATACGGCGACTGACACGACAGAATCCCGCCGCCTGCAATGACAGCAGTGACACTGCTAAGTGCGAGTTCACGGAAACCAATATTTGCTGGCGCTTCCAAGGTATCAGGCAGTGTGTAGGGCAGCTGAAGGAAGGACCCTTCTGTCAGGGCTCCAGTAATTTGCTGTTATTACCGGAAGTGTACAGAATTAATGTCAAGTGCTGTCACCTAGCAAGCGCCTTGTCACTGTGTGTGCTGGCATCCATCCTTAGAGTATCAGTGGCCATATTACACACAGACACCTACCACAACTGCAAGGTTACACAGGTCACAAGATGGCCACAATACCCATAAATAAGAACATGAGCATGGTGACCACCTCATTCTGAATATCAGACTCCCTGAAGAGCGGGCGATCTCCCTGACTCCCTGAAATGTTAGGAAATCTCCCTGATGCTGATTCAGCAAGGCATTGCCTATAATGACAGAATTTAGAAATGTCCTATTTCTATAGAGATGGTGTCAGTGGATCTCCTATTAACAGTTTTCACAATAAATACTGAAAATATTCAATCTCTGACAATTTTTCAATCAATAAATACTGATATTGCCATTTAAGCTGGCCATACACTATAAGATAAATTGTTCCAATCGTAAGATTTTTCAAGAGTGGGTAAAACCATGGTGAATTGCAGGGGAGGTATATTGAATTAGTTACAATCAGTATTAGAGTTGAGAGATGATGTTTCCAGCACAAGTCTAATAACAGTGTAACAGTAACGCTGGTCAGTATCTGTGTGCAACATGCAACAATAAAGTATTCTCCCTGTATGCAAACACTGACATTCATTTTACCTCCCCTGCAATTTAACATGGTTTTACCCCTCCTGAAAAATCTTCTGATTGGAACAATTTATCTTATAGTGTATGGCCAGCTTTATAGTGGAAAAAAAAACTTTTCCTGGCAGCTAGATACATCTATGGGCGGGGGTTATTTAGGACACGCCCCTCAGGTATTATAGGACACAGCTCACAGGTATTATAGGACACGCCTCTTTGGTTTTACAGGACACACCCCTTTGGTGCAGGATCTTGTTGGTGCTATGACAATCTCCCTGATACTTTTGCAAAAGTAGACAACCCTGAACAGAAGTGACTTCACTGTGACTTATCATTAAACGCAGAGGGCACGCAGATTCTTACTACCACAATTAAAAGTGAGAATTTGTTTTAACATGAACTTTATCCACCTTCCAATCCATGGATCCTTTACTATAGGATGAGCTATGCTCAGCGGCACAGCCTCCGCGGCCCGGACCATGAATGTTGGGAGGTATGCCTGCAACTACGTCTGTGCCAATCCCCGATTGCTGAGAGGGCCTTTGCCACAGAATGAAAGAAGGCAAACTACAAGCAGTGAAACATACATAGAAACATAGAAAGTGACGGCAGATAAGAGCCACATGGCCCATCCCGTCTGCCCAGTGCTCTCCCAGACTAGCGGCTCTAATCGGGGAATGTCTTTTGCAGCTGCTACCAATGCCTGGTCTTTCCCTCCAGCTGTCCAGTAGCTTTCCCCTTTGGGGTCTGCCTTGTGGCTGTAAAAATGATGGCTCTTTAGCATGGAATATATGATTGGGAAACGGAAGAGTGATTTGTGAAATTACTAGATGTATGGCGGAAAGAAAGAAATAATACAACAAAGAAAACCTTAAACAAAAGAAAAAGGAAAGAGTTGCCAAGCATTGAAGCCCTGCCACTGCAGCCAAAAGCCCACTGCACCTAGTAGTCTCTGATCCAAACACCAATCCGACATCCAAGACAACATGGGGCATGCTCAGTGTGGTATGGCACGGAATGATCTACATATGAAACACTAGCCTGGAAAAGGGGAAAGTTAAATAGAGTGTATCGCACCTAGTTTATGCAGGCAGTCTCCCATCCAAGTATTAACCCAGCACAACCCTGCTTAGCACCTAAGTTCAAATGAGACTGGCATGCTTAGGGTGGTATGGATGCAGGCAGAGGATGGCTCAAAAATGCTGCTTTTCTACCGATAAAACCTGGAAAAGGGCAAAGTTGGCACCTACAGCACCTGGCAATTTACAGGTGGGCTCCCATCCAAGCACTAACCAGGCTTGATGCTCCTTAGCTTCCAAGATCCGACAAGATAAGGCATGGCCAGCGTAGTATGGCTAAGAAAGGGGTGTCCCTGCTCTGTAGTGCAGCCCGGCTGTGCATGTGGACCATCAGTAAGGGCACCCTAGACAATGCTTGTGCCTCCTGTTTGGGACTAGTAGAAAAGAAACTATTTCCAGGGCTCCGCCATACCACTCTGAGCCCAGTTGGTCTTGGAAGTGGTATGCATATTATGACATTTGTCTACCGTTTTAACCCGTTTACTCTTTGTAAAACTCCAATAGTTTTGAAAAAAACTATTGAGAAAAAAGAAATATTTGAGCCCTAAAAATAATTACGTTTTTTTTGGGGGGAGGTGGATTAATTTAGCTACTGACTCTATACTGACTATATAGTTGTCATTTAATAATATAATAATTCCTTATAAACTAATATATAAAATAGTAATATAAAAAATAGTAATAAAATAGTAGTTAGTTAGTTATATATATATATATATATATATATATATATATATAGATATATATATATATATAGATATATATATAGATAGATATATATGACAACCTGTACATGCTTGACATAGAAGAAGTCAGTGGAGTACCCGCCGAGCCTCCAGATCCAGCCAATCAGGTGCAGGGGGCGTGGCCTATGAGCGCGCAGCACGTTTTCTGTATGGCGGATGCGCATCAGTGTGTGTTTAGCTGGTAGAATTAACACTTTCGCTGCTGCGGTCCCGGCGGTCGGGATTATAGGCGTCCATTATGTCGGCCTGGTTCAGCCGCTCGCTACGGGCGACTAATAGACTATGGCGGCCGTGCGTGCACCGATTCTACCGCACAGAGCGTGGCGTGTACGGATACCGGCCGGTGAAAAACGGCTCCTCTGGTGGCCGAGGACAGATGTGCGAGTCAGCGGGTGGCAATGCAGGTATGGGCAGCGCCTGTCACTGTGCTATGCGCGTGTTCCCTTCAGAGAGACTGCTCTGCTGTGTACCTGCTGTATAAGTATAGGGTCCACATATCTATCTGCATGCAATAACTATTCAGGTGTGAAGGAGTTAATGAGCCGCTATTGCTCCCATAGTGAATGCACATGAATGTGAGGACCCTTCACACGTATGTATTATCATTACTATGTGCACTGCTGGCTGTCATATTGACTATACATGGTGGTAATTATTTAATTTTTAATGCATGTGTTTATTGCATGCTGCGGCTCTTCTGCATAACAGGTACTTCATTCCCATTGCCTCTTATGTGGCTTCCTGGACCCTAAACTACAAGTGACCTAGAGGACGCCCATCAGGTGATAGCCACAGGGCCCCCTAGTTCATGCGCCAGTCTGCCATATACTNTGACAAGTGTATCTCATGCTGGTGACAGCTGTGACCCTGCCGTTATTTAGCCTGGGGATGAAGTGTAACCTTAGACGTGGCGGTATGGAGCATGGTATGGAACATATAGTAGGAATGAATGGAGGGGTTCCAGTCAGTGGGAGGTTGCTGTACAGTAGTGATGACTGGAATATAGATTTTTGGAATGACACCATGATGNAGCATCACCTGCGATTGAGAAACCCAGTGCCACCTCTAAGGTTTTTGACCTCTTCCAAAGATCACATGCTGAGGCTGCACTTCACTNCAACACTAACTGCTCTTGTTATTTAACTTGCATTTCAGAAAACATGTAGGCAAATACCTACTATTACAGTATAATAGGAATATCGTCATTTCATATTTACTTTTTTCAAGTGTGAACTTTTTGCTCTACATATACAAATACATTTAACGATTGGGAAAAAAACTGCACAAATGTTATTGAAATGCTGTGTTGTTGAAATCCACTCCGTAAAACAGTAAAAGTCTGCATCATGACGACTTTCCAACCATGTATTATAAAACATCCAAATATAAGTCAGTGAGTCCCCCCAATACTATATGGCCCNTATTTCTGTGGTCCCAAAGAGGGCCTGTATGGCAGTGTACTCCCCTGTCTCTGCTGGCAGGTCCTGCCCCATTCGATTCATTAAAATGGTCCTCCTGGCCCACCTATTGTAATGTAGGTAGGTGGGTGGGGGGTGAAGACCCAGAGGATAGATCCCTTGCCGTAAGTGCATCTGGTGGACAAATATACACTTTTCCCCCCGACTTCTTCAAGTGCACTTGGTATAAGTTTTGTTTTGGGATGTTGGACACTCTTTGCAGTAATCTTGCAATGGGCAGGTTCAGGCATGGCTTGTGGTGTCTCTTTCTGTGTTCTTCTCAGTCTGGTTAAAACTTCTGCATGGAAAACTAGTGATATAAGGGGCCACTGGTTATATAATACAGTTTATTAGTGAACAGTGGCAGCTTGAACAAGAGTGTGACATCTCACAGGAAGAATATATGTGATGGACTGTCAGAACTGGAAACTGGCAACTAAGGCGAGTATACATACATATAGTTTATATAGAACAAATTATGGCTCCATGACGACTGTTTCACTNAGTAAGGGACAATATCCATGATATGAACCTTATATTTGTGTCAAAAAGAAATNATGGAAAATAAAAAGTTTTCCATTAAGGAAGCAAATATTCCATGCTTTCATGCCATGAATATGGAATAGCTTAATAATAAAGAGGTTTTCAGTAGACTCTAGTAAAATGAAGGACACAT
>JABWIB010002496.1:49165-63693 GCA_016617825.1 Platyplectrum ornatum | reverse complement strand
ACAGGTGCGCTTAGTCCTCAGGTGGACAGAAAATACCTCCAATATAGTTCAGTGCAATTTAACGTCCACTTGCCACAAAAAACACAGTCTCTGACTGAAAATCCTTCACAACACCAGACTTGTATAAAGCTGCTGCTCCCCTCTTCTTCCATAGGGCTTCTTGGTTTGAACCACCCCAGAGATACTATTTGGAGAAACAAAAACAGATAGGGGGCGCTCCAATGGTGAAATACGTTTATTATAAAACTTTTTGTACACTTCCATAACTTTAGCCGCGTACCGCATAAAAACTTGTACATATGCACATCAAAGGTTAAAATGATGTTTCCAGGTACATCACCTGTCCTCCGGCTGCTCTCCTCTCCACTGTAGTGCACTCGGTGGCAGCAGGCAGCGTCTCAGACAGGGATTCCCACGTGTGGCCGGGCGTTCCGGACTTAGGCTCCGCCCGACGCGTTTCGTCGGGTTATGACTTCGCCTCAAACTTTGTTGTAAGGTAATTGTTGAGAAGTAAAAAAATAAGCCTCAGACAAGCTGTCATCAGTAGTACCGTGACTTTATTATACGCATGATTGGATGAGCCCTTGGCATAGGCAGTCAATAGCTTAGGGACTAAAGATGCAGAAATTACCCTATTTTGAAAGCAGCACCGCACCTCAATTATTTCTGTGACATTTCCCATCCTAATCAAGCTGCTGTGATAGCATTTAGCTTGAAGAAATGTGCTCTCATTAATCCTTCCACTCTACACTACCTCAGTGAATAGACTACTGCTATTCTACCTCAACAATTAGCTAGGCTGCAAGCTCAAGCTACCAGTTCAAGTTCTACAACTAGTTTTGATATAAATGCATTTTTTTTTATACTAGAATCAGCAGTCTACTTGTTTACATCTATTCCTGAGGGACTAAGCTTCAAGTTAAGCCCAGGGACACTTAGTGGATTTTCACCCAGTTACCGTTTAATAAAAATGTTCTAAGTACATTGTATTCTTTATAGAGTGACTATATTTCTGTGTGAAATATAGCATTGTTAGTTACTGCTAAGAGAAAGTTATACAAATTGAGTGCCAAAAAGTAGAATATTTCTGTATTAGGAGTAATAGGAGACAACAGTAGAGTCTGCTAAATCCTAAATCCTGTTGTCAAGTAAAATATCATCTGTTGTGCCTTGTTTTATTTATTCACAGTTATTCACAGTCTGTTTTTACAAGTTCCTGATGGTTATTCTTAGAAAACCATCTCAGATTAAAATGGGGATTCGGTCCCATGATCCTTTTGAATATAGACTTTGACCGGCCTCCTGCACCTCCTTTCTTCCTGGAAAATAAGGTCAGTTTGGGATCTAACCTGCCTCACTCTAGGGTGAGCTCAGGAAAGGGGCAGAAGTGAGCGACGGGGAACCAGAACAAGGTACCACACAACGCTTGACCATTCTGTTATCTGGGGCAAAACGGCTTCCTTGTACTGGAACTCCGCCACGCTGGACAGAAGGTGGGACAGAGATCCCCAAACTGACTTTATCTTCCAGAAGAAAGGAAATGCAGGTGCCAGTTAAAGTCTTTATTGACAATTGAGAAAAGGGATTGAATTAGTGAGGATGGGCTCTCTGAATATGAAAATAGGTTGTTTTAAGGTTTGGATCTTGCCTATGGTGTGTATCTTGCCTATGGTGGCAGGTGTAATATTTAATATAAAATCAGTGAGATTAACCAACACTGGAGATTAAAATATTTAAGATTAGATTAACTACTACAGGTAAATAATTAACAGGTACGGTATATTGGTTGCTTAAAAATATATATTTAATGTGAAAAATTTGTTATTTGTTTGAGTATTGTCTTTAAAGGATTAGAATGTTTTTCAACGGTTGTTGGTTTTTTGGGTTGTTTTCTAGCTTTGCATATGGAATGTAGTTGTAGAATTGCCCTATTTTCATTTGGCATGTTATGCTTTTTTTTTATCCATAAAAACATGATATCCATTAAATTTGCCTTCCATTAAGCAGATTTAACAAAACAGATTAACATACTGAGTGCAGCCTCTCAGCATTCAATGAATATTCACATGTACAGAATAGAAGGCAGACATCTGTTAAGCAATTTTAATGGTACCTCAATAATTGTTATATACTACCCACTTTTAGCTTCCTGACAACCAGAAATTTCCATATTATGGCACGGACTTCCTGGCACCAGTGATCAAATAACTTTATTATAAGTGATTTTTTTTTTTACAAGTTAAGCATTGCATGCAGATTACATAATAAATACTTTAAAGTTGCAATAGCAATATGTGATGGAAAAATAAAACATTTTGGGTGTAATGCATTCTTTACTTGCTCTGTATATTTATTTAGCTCACAAAATCACAGGTGATTGAATAGTCAAAGAGCAAGAATCCTTCTTCAAATAAATAGTAATCATTTATATGTTCATCTTTTCACATTTCAGACAAATTAAAAACATATTTGTATTTTTAAAATATAAGCTTAAAACTTGCATCTGCCCCTACACAATATATCACATGAATGAATTGTATTCTATAAATGTATTCTTTACAGTTCATAAAAATATAATACATTGTGAATTCTTGCTCTTGCTTCTGGCTCACCACTCAACATTTCATTGAAATGTCCAATATTTGTCCTTGGATGGTACCCATGGTAGTTCCTTTTCTTTTCTTTACACATGGAAATGTTTACAATACATTTTTTGTAACTATAATGGGTTGTACCCATTGCTATTGTTTGTACCCATGGGAGTTACTTTATTTCTTAATGCAAGGAAAAGTTTCCAGTAGACAATCCCTTGCAATTGTTCGTTTACATATGAAATCTTCATACAAATGTCCTGTGTGGTATGAGACGGCATCAGCTTAAAGGAATTCTGATAAGTTATGTGCCTCAAAGGTAAAGAACATAAAGCACAGCTGCATCAGTTTCCACATTGTCACAGACATTTAAGGTGCAATTTGATAATAAAAACTGTGTGCCCAAAGTAGATGAAATCGTGATCATTTACACAAAACCTATTCCTTAATCTCAGAAGCAATTGGTCACTATAGGTGAAGTCATCCTTTTTTGCCTTCATTTATTACCACACACCACCTATCTGACCCATGCTCGATGACATAACTTATGGCACGTTAATGCCCTCACTTGTATGCTCAATATAATGACTCTTTAGGGAAGGACGTGGAGCCAGTGAAACAAGAATCTTCAGGTAGAGAGTTCTTGCGTTGTCTTGTTCTACAGCCGCAACACAAAATAGCTTGTACATCTTTGGAAACACTGCTGCTGAAGATGGTGTAGATCCATGGGTTGGTACAGCTATTCAAACTAGCCAAAATCATCAGGATCTGAATTGTTGGATCTGATAAAAAAAAAACACAAGCAGAACACAACATTTTACAACATATTTCTCCCTTTAGAAGACCATGTTAAGTGTAGACTACCCCATCCCAATTATACTATTAAAGCAGTGTCCATAGATAATAACTCCTGCTAAACGTATCATACACTAAATGTAAAAGTTATAACATCTACATTTTTAAAAACATTACAACTGGAAGTAAGTGAAGATGTTGCTCAGAAATGGTCAATATCTAGCAACCCATGGAGGTTTTAAGCAAAGGTCACACAGACATCTCTATTATATATTTAAAGGATGACATGGATTTTTCATATGAAAATGGACTTTATCATATGAAATAAAAGTGTGGGACATTTACAAACCCATGGAGCAGTGATTAATACATGCTCCGAGAGTTATAATATGGCCATCTTAAGAAGGCGATATTAGTTGTATCCCCCCATTCTCCCCATAAACCACCCTTTTCCTCACTCTAGGGAGGGGAAAGAGAAAGGGGCGTATAAGGAGACCTCCAAGATAGTGTAAAAAAAAATGTAAAATAAAAAAATGGGATTACCACAGACATCAATGTTCCTTGGCGTCCGCTGCATCGATATACTGCGCATTCACCGGGATGCAGAGGAACACTACTGTCTGTGGTAATCCCGAAGACCATTGAGGGACTTCCCTACCAGGTCTTAAAAAAAGCTACACTGCAAACCTGGCTTCTATAATAACCAACGACAGAGTTTCTATTAGTAAATCCAAGGGGTATATTTACTAAGCAGGGAGATTGCAGTGAAATTCGAATTTGGGGAAGTTGCCCATGGCAACCAATCAGATTTGAGCTCTCAGTTTCATTTTACACTCTGGAGAATGTGAACTCAAATCTGATTGGTTGCCATGGGCAACTTCCCCAAATTCGAATTTCACTGCAATCTCCCTGCTTAGTAAATATACCCCCAAAATGTGGAAAGTGATGGCCATGATGATTAATTTAATATGACAACAAATCTTTTACTGCTTTATATTCTGATACTAAAGTTGAGATGTCACCCTTATGATTCATCTTTAGGGCAGTATCATGTCCCAGAATATTTTATTATCTCTCTGTACTTTCTCTGTAGCAGCTCATAAATGTGACAGCTTCCTGTGGCAAAGCCCAGCCAGTGGAAAAGAATCTTAGAATCCCACACTATAATACATGTATTTAGCAAACATTCTGGGTCAAGTGAATTTAGAATAGCCATGGAGTCCTTTGAAGGATCTCAGGAATTTTGTAGAAAAGGCAGCGGGCTGCTAATCATACTTGACGGATCTGGTCAGCTTTAGTGTGGGTGTGTGCAGGGATCACATATCCAAAGTGCTGGAAACTTGGAAGATTGAAGACATTTGACTCGAAATTCAACAAGAACACCTACTGAGTGTTTAGGAAAGGATGTGCATGTTTGAGGTTCTGAGGTTCAAAATAATGTATGAAAACATTGAATGGCAAGGAGCATTATTATAACCTGTGTGTATTCTACACCATGCCTCGTCGGACCTGTCATTCTGTACTACTTTAACCACTTCAGTTCCAGATAAATTAAATATGCTATTTTAATTACAATTAATATACTTTTTGTTTAATACATCTTTACCTACTTGCAGTATGAACACTGTTTCGGAAGATATCGGACATGTAATTTTACTGAGGTCTTATCAAATGCATAAGTGGGTGAAACTCAAATCAAGCATGCAATAACAAGGGGGAAATAAGTATGGATATGGTTCAATGAGCTCAATAAGCTATATTAGATTAAGGATTCAATTTACAAACTTATACTGCTTTTTGCAGCTGTGGATGTGCTCGCTATATAACAATCTTGTAATGACCCACATTCTGACTCTGGTTGTTGGGGGGTTGCTTAATGCGCATCTGAGAGATGGGAGAGGGTTGTACAGTAAGCATAAAGTATGGGCTGGGTTTAGCACCCACAGTTGGGTATTTCAAATGTGCAGATGTTTTTAAAAGATTTCTAATCAGAATCAGGCTTGGCACACATACTGATTGTAGTCTAGTTTATTGTAGATCATTTCTAAACATAAATGGGATTCATTATTTCAATTATATTATGCCAGTACTCATTGAAGTTTTTTAGACATTGTGCCATTTTTTATGTAAATATAAAATTAGGATCTCCTAAAAATCAAATCATGCAATGCAATACAGTTATTTTATTTTACAAAGTTATTTTGTGTATTGAAGAGGTTGTTTAAACACAAGGATATATTATAGTTCGCTAATATTTCTCTATTACATGGTTTGTTACTAGTAATCTCATGAAATTTATCCAGTTTTGCTATTTTTAAAGTGTTTGCCAAGTGACTTATTGTTTACTTATTACAGCTGCTGGCAAAAAGCATTGGGAAATTGTCAAACAGTAATGAAGATCAGAAGGTTATCTCTTATTTAAAGCATGCCCCCACTATCCCTCACTGAGGCTGTCTACTTCATCAAATGTTCTAATTCCGTTGTTCAGTTTCTATATATAGGATAACAATGTGTCACTTGTGCTTTATTTGGTGGGGTGGATCTATGACCAGTTCCTTTAAGGTGTGCAGATCTATAGGAGACCATGGTTGCCTACTTTTGAAATTCAAGGAAAAATGTAAAAGCCCAGGGCGAGTTGGGCCCAGCGGTGCACAAGGACTTACTTTTCTCCCGGAAATAATGGGGACACACATAAGGCACACATGGGGCTTGTGGGGACAGCTATGGGGTTGGTGGTGGCACGCATAGGGTTTGTGGGGCCACACATGGGGCTGAAAAAGAAACTAAATTACTAAATTGTACTACTCTAGTAGTTATACATAAAAATAAGAGACGATAACTATAAATGGGAACATCAGAAGCACTCTTCACTCCTTTCAAGTGTTGATCCGGTGACAGCTCCTCAATGACATCTTCTGCCATTCCGTCATGTCACTCATAGTGGTGCACAGCAGAGACGTTGCACAGCACGGCACCAAATTTATAGCCAGTGCATACGCAGTAGCAGTTTCTATTATCAAAGTTTACATGTCCGGGAGAATGTCTCGGGAGTCTGGGAGTTCTCACAAGTTTCCCGGAATCTCCTGGACATTATTATTAAAGTGAAGGTTTGTCAGCATTTATTTCCACTATTTCCATTTGGAAATTACATATAACCCTTAGCAGTTGTTTGAAAACAAGGGTACTTTTATGGAGATATTTGTGATGTCTATCATTGACTATGTTATGTACTAACTCATCTATTTAACAGTAACCTCTGCAAAATAGAAACTGAAAAATCAACTTACGGCTAGTACCTGATTTTTCATTCCAGACGTTCCATAGCTGAGCAATAAAAAACGGGGTCCAACATATCACATATATCAGCACAATAGCCAGAGTCATCTTCACAGTTTTTGACATAGCATTGGTTACCCCAGAGTCTGAAACTGGTGGCATGCCATTAATCCCACCAACTAGCCTTCCTTTTCGCCTTGACCCTGGAGATCTCTCAGTGCCTAAATATAGGCTATGGTGAATCTCTTTGAAGATCAGTACTTGGCATGTTGTTATAAACAGAGCAGGCAGGATGAGAACCGACAATGTTATCCAAGTCACGTAGGCTTTAGGGCCCCATGGGTACACAAAATTAGCCCAACAGTCAGAGATTCCACTTTCAAATTCTGTTTTAGAGAATATGAAAATCTGGGGAATACTAAAAATTGATGAAGCTGCCCATGCTAAGCAGACAGGGATGTTCCATCGAGCAGAACCTTTCTTAAAAGTCATCAAAGGTCGACAGATTGCTTGGTGTCTATCAAATGTCATGGCTACAATCATATAGGAAGATGCAAACATCCCCACTACCTGGATGTACCTAACACCCCGGCAGAGGAAATCTGGACCTTGAAATCGATCAGTAATATCCCAGATGAGCTGTGGCAAGACTTGGAAGAACGCAACCACCAAGTCTGCCAGGCAGAGATGGATCATAAATGTGTGCATAAGAGCATTGTGCTTCCGTCGCCTCAGAAGAGTGAACAGCACGAGACAGTTTCCAAATGTGGCCAACACAAAAACGATGGTGAGAAGGGCAATGTTCCATTGTGCCACATAAGGATTTCGTTTGTCATCACCTGTGATGTTGGTGCTAATGCTAGCAAACGGGCTATGGGTCACCGACATCTAAAAAAGAGGAAAAAAGGAATATATGAAATGAAGAGTATATTCTTATACATGACATAAACTTGATTGTCAACATTTTACTAAGACTTTGAAATTTGTGCCATATCATTAATCGATATATCTGTATCAGTTGAACAGAATGCCATTGTAATTAATTAACATAGATCCACTAAACTGCAGAATAGGAAAGACCAGAGAACGGAGGAAGAAGAAGAGAAGCCAGTGACCAGACAGTAATTGAATATTTAAAACTTATTTTTTTATGCATTGTATTGGATGGATATGGAGACAGAGGGGGAAAATGGGGGCTATATACTGTAGATACATATATAGATAGGATAGATACAGGCGAAATGGAGTCAGACTGATACAGGGAGAAACAGCTATGTAGAGGAAGGAGGGCAAACATATAATGGGTTATAGGAGAATCATGGCCATTCAGGGGAAAATTAAAGGGCATTTTTTTATTTAATGTGCATCAGGGACCCCAACAATGCAGTAGCCAATGAGCCCCCACAAGCCTTAATCCAGCTGTGATACTAGAGAATATGAGCCAGAATGCCGTAGTTTATGGTCTAGGATCCATACAAGCTATTAAATAGTTTTTAATGTTAGAGCTGTGTGATCCTCGCTTTTCATCTTAAGTTGCATATGATGCATAACCAACTCTCACCATGGATGCCCATTTCAAAGGGCTGTTTAATGAATTCATTTTTCTCTTGATACTATAAGTCGGAAAAACAAAAGGTCACCAGTGTGAAGTATTTTTGCTGTACTGAGTTTCTTTCTTCTCATTATCCTGCCAACTTATTGAAAAAATATTTTTATTTCATGTATCCTGTTCCACTTTGTGTACTGAGCATTTACACGTATCACAGTAACAATCCATTCTGTTCAGCAATGTGCTGTCTGCATTTGCTGTGAGAGATTTCATTTACTCAATTAGTCATAAATCAGGCATTTCCTCATGCTTCACTACTCTCCAGGTGACTATTAAATGCATCTATTTATAAACATTAGACTTAGAAATAGAGCCTGTTATTATATTATGTATTATATATCAATGATTTTGTATTCTTAAGAATAAGATCTATATATAAAAAATGACCACAGATTGTACATGACCATCTATATCTATGTATATTGCTGCATTTCCCAGAATTGGGCAGTGCCAGTCACTGCTAGTTTTGCCACCCTACCCCCTTGCATGACTGGTCAGCGAATTTATGACGTGGGAAGTCCCGCCCCCTTTCAAACTTTACTCTCCCTGATCTCTATACATCATCTACCCAACATGACATGCCCAAAAGGTGTAACAATACTACAATGCAACTGTATCTTCCATTTTTTCAATAAATCTACAATGCCTGTATTAAGTATGTATTTTACACAAGCACAAATAGCATACCCTCCAAACATGATCCATTCCACTAGATACAAAATACTTTGTTCCTGAGCTTACAACAGCTCAGCTCAGTTACTAAGGCATACCCCCCCAACTGACCAATTTCAGCGGGACAGTCCCGCTTTTGGGAGACTGTCTCGCTGTCCTTCCTGCCTCATTTGTCTTAAAATATAACATTTGCTGCAATCGCGTCTTTAAATTGAGTGGTGCTTGTGTGGAGTCTGGGCAGCCCAGGTGGCACTTATATGCCCAATTTTCAGCCCCCAAGATGTTGAGAGGTATGCTCTTCCAACTGTGTGGAAGAGATATCGTTAATTGAAACCAGGTGTCAATTGGAAGCTCAGGAATGAGCCATGTTGGTGCATCTGATACATATGAATGACTAGATCTTTAGTTCTGCTATTTCCACTTCCATGCATTCATATCACATTTCAGCAAGGCCTCCCCCAGAGTTCTCATGGGCTTGTATGCACATCCAGAATTATATACTTTCTGACATCACTTGGGAAAAACAGGACTAGACTAATGTAAGATATTTAATGCTAAAATGAATGCTGAGCATAACTAGACTAGCTGCCATAAGACGAAGCAGGTAAACCAACTGGCAAACATATGTTGCTATTAGCCAATTTATTCCACAGACTTTGTTGATTTGGTTTGACCAATAGCCTGTTAGATTAAATCTGACTCATTGTTTGTGATAAAAATGAATTGATTGCAGGCTAGCATTAGATTTCACTTAACTCAAGTTTTACCAAGCTATATTTAAAAGAAAAACGATCCGTCAGGTTTACCATTCAAATGCTTTATTTTTCTATCTTTCTAATATCCATTAAAATTTCAAGAAATCATCAATATATATTTCAGGGTTGCCGAATCTCCCATAATTTCCTGGAGACTCCTGAAATTTAAGGCAATTCTCTCAGTATCCAAGGAGAGTCTGCAAATCTCTGAGGACATAGGCAGTAATTAATGGAAATCACTTGGTGATATCAAGGCCTTCCCACCTACAGCAAATGCATGATCTGCTGTTCAGGGGTATGATCTGCATAAATCACGTGCTCTGCCTGAGGGAGGGGGAAACTAAAAGTCGGCAATGATGATATAACTCCAAAATGGATAGTTCAACTGGCAGATACTGAGCCAAATTTCTGTGTGTGAGTAAACAGAACAGGGAATTAATTAAACAGGTCTACGTACTCCAGGTTTGACCAACCTATGTCTCTTCAGGGCGTGAAGAGATATAGGTTACAGCATGAATTGTTCAGTCTCAGCTATGCATATGCAGTTAAACCAAGCTTGGATAATAGTTTTATGACACTTGTATAGTCACAAGTTGACTAGGCTAGGAGTATCCCATGTAAATTAAAACATATAGACAAATTGGCGTAATGCAGAAAACTCACCCCCCTTCCCCAACAATAAACCACCTTTCAGATGCTGGGGTGGTAAGAGGATGATGGGTCGAGTGCTTGCCGAAGGACCGGATGAAGGTAAGAGGCCTAAGCCGGGTTGACCTCTTTGGTAAGTGGTTTCTGCTGATCCCTCCTCGCATTCCATCTGCTACAGAATCTCAATTCTATAATTCAGCCCAATCATTTAATAAATATGTTCCCTTTTTTTTAAAATACAGCCGTGCTTGTCTGAGTGGTGTTTTGGGGATGTGGTATGCTGTGTGCTGTTTATTATGCTCCTCAGCATGATTTAATACTGCACATATGCAGAAACAGTGCAGAGAGTCACAGAATTAGCCCTGAGTTCATCTTGAGCATTTGTGTTCTGAGGAGCCTTGAGGGAGGAAAGGAGTGGAGATACATAGTCTATGTACATAGGAGATACAATACGATACAATACTGTTGCTGATTTGTACTAACGTCTGGATCGTCAGACTTTATTTTACTTGTATTTACACCTGTTGCCAAAATCTTGTAAAAAAAGTTCTTAAAAAGCTGTAGAAAATTCCTGGCACATACGGAAATGTGCTGCTATTAATAAACACAACAATAAGATCATTGTACTGCATGCAGGAGATTTCATTGAGCAACATTTACTATGGTTCAGCATTCATCTATAAGCAGATCTATAAGCAGGTATGGAAAAACACCCACATATTGTAGAACCACATATTGTAGAATTATAGCATATTATGATAAAACAAATCCTCCCATAGGGCCAGTTTCAGCTTTTCACTCTCATGACACAATAAAGTATTCTCCCTGCATGCACACACTGACATTCATTATACCCCCCCCCCCTGCAATTCATCATGGTTTTACCCATGAGAGTGTAACTCATGAGTGTAAGTCATGAGAGTGAAAAGCTGAATCCAGCCCATAGTGCTTATGTTCCATGCGAAAAATTTATACACTTACACCTATGAAAAAGTGTACTCTCAGACTGCTAGTGTCTAATTGTAAGTGTGCTATAAATGACCATGATTAGAGAATAATGCATCTGTAAAGCATCCATGGTTCTGTAGAGAGGGTACAAGCTAATGGGATTGTTGCAGGCTACCATCACTTGATCAAATATCAAAGGTATTTTTTAAAGTAGTTCCTTCTTTAATGTATTAGCTGACACATGGCCTTTACCTGCCTCTGGGCCATAAATGTTTTGGATTATGTCCAGTCTAATCATTGCTACTTAGCCTCTTAGAGGGGACTTGCTTTACCAATTATATATGCTGTATGTAGTGTAGATTTATGTCATCAGTGCCATCTGTCCCTAATTTACAGGAAGAGATCAAAGTTTATACAGTTTGAAGTCAGAAGTTGCTTGACCACTAAATTTTCTTACACTGGGGAATCTGTGTTCAATAATATGAAAAATTCCTGCCTTGACTGCATCAGAAATACCTAGCATTTAGGGGTCCCATATCATGATCAGTCAACATTGCATGTATGATATATGAGCAGCATAAGATGCTTCTATCAGTAACATGCACAGAAGAAAGACACTGGTTTTGCAACTAAAACTTTCTATACATGATATGAACCTATATGTATATAGGTATGGATGTTAGTACTGCTTCTACAGGAAATGCTAATGGGGTATTTGTGCCAATAATAATATATATATATATATATAAATACCTGTGTTACACTGTCACTCCCCACAACAGGTTAATAGGCGTCCGGTGCTCCTTATAAATAAGTTAGGCTGATGGTGGAGGGAAGGTCACTCAGGACTTGNAAAATAGTGGTTAATCCATCAAAATTTTTATTCAATCCATCTTGGTAAAAACGTGCAGTTAACAACCAGCCGACGTTTCAAAAGCCATCACGGCAATTTTCCTCAGGGCCAACCGCATTGCAAGACAAGTACAACTATGTAGTTGTACTTGTCTTGCAATGCGGCCTATCAAGAACTGCGAACCAATATAGCGGCCCTCTATCACAACACCCCTGACCTTATCACAATATATATATATATATATATATATATATATATATATATATATCTAGCTGTGTGTATGGTTTTATGAAGGTGTGTGGAGAAATTTACACCAAGCTTTGTACACATAAGCCCTGTGAGTTACTTAGCAGTAAGAGTGTGTGAGGCAGGTTTCTATGGCAATGCATGTATACAAAATAAAATTATAGCAGAAAACACAATAAAAAATCTAAGTATCCAAAAATATAGTGAAGAAAGTTGGGCACTAACAATGAGATGGGAAAATGCAGTAAATGTGTTCAGCAAGAAACAGCGGAAGAGAATGAAAAAAAAGCCTGCTACAAATGCTGAAACAAAAAAAACTAACTAATAGAGTGCATTGCATGGGTTAAAAAAGAATAAAGGGGGCAAAATATATACACTGACTGAACACTATGTTGTGGGAGTAAGGAGAGCTGGAAGCAGGAAGCATAAATGAACTTGCAGATACATATACAGAGTGCAGGAGAGTGGTTGCATAGCGATTACATAGAGGTGGGAAATAATGTGAACTGGTGTGGAATGTGAAGCGACATGGAGTGAAAAAGTCGAGAAGGTTGGCTAGTGGAAGAACAACGGAATTGATTAAGATATGCAGAGTTGTTTACAAGAGGAGATAGAGCGGGAAGGAGGTTCTAAAGATGAACTAGCCAGTATGGCTAATGCACTGTCTCACTTACGCCACATGAAAGAGTAATGGTTACAAGAGTAATGGTTACAGTGAAGATATGCTATGAGTGCTGGTACCTTACCATACAACAGCAAATGTAAAGATGACTTTCACGGCAGGAATAGTAAAATGTACAGCTGGTTTTTCCTTCTCCCTGACTAATACTGTCATTTTGCATCATGTAGCAATACCTACACACCAACAGTTTCACCTTTCTCCACCCTTCTCTGTGACTAATAGTTAACCTCATTATTATCTCATCATTCCTGTGTTTCCTCCTTGTATACATTTATTTTTTTCTAATTGATTTACAGTTACCATATTTAATTTACTTAGATGTTTCTTTTTAACACTTTGTGCCATGAAAACCCTTTTTCTGCAAATATGTTGTATCAGGCAGCGGTTCTAAATTCCCAGAATAGTGGGCTATCCTCCAACAAGTACCTTGCAGTGTCTCGCTTCATTGTGGCTCCATTGTGGTTTGGGCTTGTTAATGTGATAAACATTAGTATTTCAGCTGTATCAGAACTAAGTAGTGCATTGTGCACAACATTCAAACTAGTTATTGTCCGTCTGTCCTCATTAGACATCTCTGAGACAAAAAATATATTATACAAATATAAAGGGCCAAATTTGCTAAACTATGGGATTGGAAAACTGGGAATGTTGCCTATAGTAACTAATCAGATTCAAGCTCTCGTTCCCCAGTATGTAAAATAAAACTGAGAGCTTAAATATGGTTGCTATGGACTACATCCCCACTTTTCCAGTCCCAGTTTAGTAAATTTAGACCACAATATATAATATATAAAGTGTCATGCACGATTATATATACTTGAGCACACACAAAAAATATGCTGAAAGTGCCCTCCTCGACTTATGCTTGAGTCATTGTCCTGGATGATGTAAGAATGTGAGCACGCTGAGTCTGTGTTACAGTTATCAGTCCACATAGCCGAATCTGGCTTAAGTCTCCTGTGTGGGAACGTTTTTCTCCCTGTCCCCAGATACCAGAGCGTGACACTGGCAGGCAGCATGCCACTCATCCATTGCCTTATATGCCTTATATCAACCCTGCACATGCAGGAAAGAGGGGGTCAATAGAGACATATATTGGAAGATCGATAGGTGCTGAGACATAGAGACCAGAGACAATGCAGTCCTATGGGGGCAATGATCCATCAGTGACATGAGTTACATGAGCCTTTCTGGGGGAAAGACTATACTCGAGTCAATAAGTTATCCCAGTTTTTTAAGGTGCTACGCGCCGCCGGATCTTGCAGGCTCGGATATCACGAGATTTTGTCTTATAAAAGGCAAAGTGCGTGAGGTCCGGCGCCATTCCGCCCTATTCTGCCAGCCAGCCAGCCAGCCCTAATCTGCCAGCCAACCAGCCCTACTCTGCCAGCCAGCCAGCCCTACTCTGCCAGCCAGCCAGCCAGAAGGAAGGATGACAGCTGGAAAAGGTGGG
>JABWIB010002496.1:0-22627 GCA_016617825.1 Platyplectrum ornatum | reverse complement strand
AGATCATAGTCTTTATCCATAACTGATTATAGTCCAATTGGATTGAGATATTATATTTATCATTGCATAATGAACGTTATTACCAACGTGTAGAGTCCAAACAGTCCACCGCAATGACCATGTACATGAATATACAATAAAATAGGCATTTTCTCTCTGTTAATATTTCATATTAATNCAGACAATATTATCCTATATTNTNTAATGTTTGATTCCTTTGTTTTGGACTTTGACAGTACCCTATGGTAAATCTGAATGTGGTGGACAGAAAACAGATGTAGCTAACTTAGATTTATGAATGTAAAATCCCTTAGTAGGATTGTTAGCCCAAACTCCAATTGATCTGTTACACTGGAGAAGTATCTCACAATAAGTGTTTTTTTTTAACATTTATTTGTTCAACAAGTCACACATAATACATTAAACAAAGCAATATCACAGTAAGGTGTACATCACAATAAGCTGAACAAACAGTGCACGACTATGGGAAACAACAGTAAAAACAGTTAGTCAGGCACTCGCAATATGGGAGGCTCACCCACTGAAACTCTGTCCATGTACCAGTCAGTAGAGAGAAAGCTACCATGCAACTGGGCTTTGACCCTACCTATCAACCTAGCCTAACCTAGCAGCGGGATGGTTAGGATTAGGTAGAGGGGAGCCTCTACCTAATCCTAACCATCCCGCTGCTTAACCTTAGCCTTCCATTCTCCGCTGCCTAACAATAACCTTGCCAAACCAGCTACCAACCCTAATCTTCCCCTCCCCACTGCCTATCCCTAAACTCCATTCCCCACTGCCTAAGCCTAACCATTCCCTTCCCACAGCCTAAACCTAACCCTCTATTCCCTGTTGCCTGACCCTTAACTTTCTTCCATGTTGCCTAACCTAACATTCTCCTGGGCTGGCAGCTGTCGGAGCTGATGACATTATGAATGATCATAGTATGCCTTTCGGCATACTACTCCATTCATATAAATGTCTGACGCAATACGTATGGCGATATGAATACAGCCAACATTTAGCTGTCAACTGTATCTTATTAACATATCCCCTAAATCCCGTGCAGATTTAGGAATATCACAGCTGTTTACTTGTCTGACACATTGATTGCAGACATACACATATACAGCATGTGCTTGTTAGGCACTGGTCACTAGTGATATGTTTCAAATTGCCACTGATGCACATAGCAGAATTCCCAGGAGACCAGGAAGACATGACCCTCCCAGTAACAGCTGTAAAAAGAGGATCCTAAAATCTCTGGCACACAGAGATATAATCACAGCTGAGAAAGCAGCATCTAAATCAGCATGTAACCCATCTAGTGTTATACCATCATTTCCTTCCATTATACCACAGTACCTCACACTTTGTAACAATAAGACATATCTATCTATCTATCTATCTATCTATCTATCTATCTATCTAATCTATCTTATCTATCTTATCTATCTACTCATATCTATCATCTGTGTATCAGATGTGCACGAGCGGATTCACTGGCATACAAGCATCATTACCTGGAAGCCATCAGAATGCGCTTCCACATAAATTTTATTTCAAAGGTTTGAAAGGTATTTGTATATTAACTGCCATTTCAAAGGGCAAAAAATATCCCTTTTAAATACCTGTCATCTTTATCACACACACTCTTTATACATATGCTGACTGATGGTGTTACTGTTACACATAGTTGCTCACTCTCCCGCAATACCCAGGTGTTTTCTGGAATTTGGGCAATCCTGAAGATCCGACATATCTCCAAGACCGGTGCACTGCATCAAACCCCAAGCATTACTAATAATTGCAAGACTGCCAGAAAAACTGGACAAGCAATTATATATGCGACCTGTATAATCACAGCAGATCATGATTGTGGAAGTGTACGCAATCAGTATTTGACCAAATAATCGTGAGTTATGCAATTTCCACGTTAACTGGACATGTTGGTTACCAGAATCAGGGAATACAGAACATATGTCACCGGGACATTTATACTAAAATCCTATAACATCCGCAATCATACCAGAACAGTAAAACACAAGCTTTACTTACCACTGAATTAGGAATAACTCACATTTACATTTTAGCTTACCTATATGAAAATATAATATATTACATGTTCCCCTGTTTCTGCTCTGTTTTTTCATAATAAGAGTTATACTGTCATAACCTATTCCTTTGTTGCCAGATCATTCAATAACTCAAATGTAAATGTGCAATACACACCTCATTACATATTATATGGATACCAAACAATAGTAATTTGGAAGTAAATATTGTGCTACTCCCCAATGGTGTGTAGAATGTCACATAATTAAACTGGAAAATTCACCATAGTTCTTAGGAATTATGTACAGTAATTAACAATTTATTGAAAACATGACTCCATGTTATTATTATCAGTGGTGGTTTTTGGGGAGATATCTAGGATCCCATAGACAATTTTCCATTACACCACCCTAGAGTCATATGATTTGTATGTAGTAGTCCCTTACCTCCATACTCCATGCATTGCATGTTATATCCGAAACAGCAGGCCACTAAATTATGAATGTCAGCCATGTAAAGGATCACTTCTTCAGTGACCTTATTTTTATTTTTTTATGGAAAGAGGAAAATGCAATATTCCCACAGTCTGGAAAATCAATTTGAACTGAGTGATTGGCACTGGGGATATGCTAGGAGACTTGTCATTTGCTAAATTCCCAGGATTTACAACATATCCATCAGAACCAGGGAATAGAGGTCACATCCACCTCAACCACTAAAATTCTATAATATGCTCAATGTTTCCATTGGTTTATGCTGGCTGCTTCCCACACTAACTTGTTTTTTTGGAAAGCCAGGGAGTATATTTATTAATTTATTTGGCTTGTGTTTGAATTGTCCCCCCAAAATGGTGCAAATTGTAGCAGACCCTAAAAGTGCCAATGATAATTGGTAAACATTAAATGATGATAGACTGTATCCAGACTCCCATACATCCTGTAAGTGGAACTTCTTAGCTGTGGGCAAATTTTTCTGCCCTTTTGACCCTAAAGACTGCACATGTGAAGGCTGTGCCACTTTGCATATCATGCAGGTACAGACACACTACTAATACATATATTTTCATAAAATGTTCACATATTTTTGCACTGATTTTCTAAATATTCCAAGCAGACACCAAGATATTTTTTGGAACATAACCTCTCACATCTGGTATCACCTCTGGTTAAAGTATGGCTGATACCTCTATACAGATCATATGTGGATCTAGTACCACCGGTTAAGAACCCCGCCAAATTGATTTAGCTGACATATATATAGTAGGCTAACCAATCCATTCATATGAATCTGACATCATTTTAATTAGGTCTGTTGTAAAATATGTTATGTTGTGGTAGTAATGCACAAGAGTAAAAACATCCAAGGACATGCATAAATATCCTCAAAATTTGGACAGGGTTTAATCATTATTTTTTCAATTGTTGCTGGCCACACACGAGACAATTTTTAGCCCAATTCCAAATATTTTGTGGAGTTGGGCTAAAACTCGTCTCATGTATGGCCAGCTTAAGACCATCTATACAAACAAAACCTTTTAACTTCAGAAATATATGTATTTTCCAAGAAAATTGTATGGATGTTCCTCATTCTTTTCAACATTTCTTAATAGAAGTCCACCATATGGCAGTTTTTCCATTACTCAGCCAACTTTATATCAACATGCTACTACAATTCATTTGCTTATTTAACACAGTGTATTGATGCTGACAGTAGACATGGGGCTGCAGCTGTGATTAACATACAGGTCATGGAATTACAGTTTTCAAGAAAATAAACTTTCTAATGTGGAAAAAGTGTTAATCCAGATACATTCTAATAATTGCCTGTTTTCTCTTTTCGCAAAACACTCTGTGACATCACAGTGATTGATGGATTCATAGCAGAAGATCATGGTACTTCCCTAATTATAGGATTTAGGGAAAGATCTGTTGAACTCTTTGCACTTTGACAGTGACAGAAGTTAAGCACAGCCATGAGAGTTGAACTATTTGGAGACCAGGAAGACACTGCACATAAAATATTTGTTGTTTTCCTTTGTAACCTGACTGCTATTTAAATCACACTGTGAGATCATGAATTATTTATAATAAGCAGATTTATTTGTACCATCCAGAGTTTTTGCATTTTTTCACTTTCATTTCTTTATAAATTCTGCCTTCAAGTATGCATTTTTATGCAAATGATTCATGTAAATATTAAGGCTGTGATTGTTCACTCCAAAAGTTCTTTTGATGGACTGGCTAATGATAAAATGTGTGACTTATAATAGGCTTTTGAGAGAGACAGATGGCCAGATTCGAGTTACACTCTCATGTGTAAAACATAAAATGTTGAATTGCAAGTAAAATGAATGTCAGTGTGTGCATGCAGGGAGAATACTTTATTTTTGCTTTTTGCACACAGGTACTGACCAGCGTTACTGTTACACTGTTATTAGACTTGTGCTAATATACATCATCTCTCACCTGTAATACTGATTGCAATTAATTCAATATACCTCAACTCCAATTCAGCACAGTTTTGCCCACAAGTGTAAGTCATGCGTGTAAAGCTAGGCACGCATTGTACGAAAAATCGTTCCAATCGAACAATTTTTAAAAAATGGGATGGTTTAAAAAAAAGTTTCGTTTTTTTCCAAACGATTGGCCGATACCGTACACAAGTCATCAGCGAACAATTTTTTTATCTTTTGGTCTGCAGAAAATGCAATCGTTCTTTATGTTAAAAAAAATTTAATAAATCCTGTGCAAGTCCTAATTTGCATATTTTTTGCCCATACAATTATTGCACCATGTATGTCTGCTTCCAATTCCCTTAAAAAATAAAAATTGGTTCCTTTTCCATGCAATCTTCAGATTGGATGATTTATCTTACCGTGTGTGCTTAGCTTAAGTCATAAATCTGAATCTGGCCCAGAGAGAGTATGATTAGAAGGAAACAGATGACCAGCATAGGGTACTTACTGGTTTGCAAATGAAATCTGATAGCACTCCCAACTTTGCCTGTAACACTGCTTATTCTGCTATGATTCATTTTGTAATTTTTCACCTTCTCATTTCCTATGCACGTAGACTACAGCCTGTTAGGTTTGCAAATGAAGTATTTATTTACAGACCTATCCATCTATTATTATTATTATTAACGCTTATTTATTAGGCGCTACATAGTGTCCGCAGCGCCGTACAATGGGGAATACAGACAGACAGACAGAATGGGTGGGGGAAGAGGAGCCCTGCCCGCAAGCTTACATTCTAAGGGAGATTAGGGATTTGGTACATAGGGGTAATTACAGATACACTAGGGACAATTTTAGTCAGCTGCCATGGACACCATGGCGACATTGCGCCCAGGATTTGTTGAGCCCAGATACAGACTATATACAGTTAATATGTAAACTTATTTCAAGGTAAGTTAACAAAATCTGCATTCCATATCCTATCCTCACATTAACCATCTGTTATTTTCCATTCACTTCATATACAAAACTAACTAATGCACTGTACTAATATGCACAAAATATTAATAACAAAACCATTCCTTGTGTCGTAGCAGTTGCTCTGTCCTTTCCCCCAAAAACATTTGGTGGGGAATTTTCTAACTACCCATAAATCAGTAATGTGTTCTGCTTGTCAGATTTCAGCAATAGTCAACAAAAGGCTTTCACTATCTAAAAGTGAAAAATAAGTATATATATATATATATATATATATATATATATATATATATATATATAAAGATATATATATATATATATATATATATATATATATATATATATATACATTTATAATGTATATAATGTTGTTTCTGCTGGTTGTGCTCTCCCAAGGGAATTAGTAATGCTTGTACAGGAAGCCACTATGCAGGCTTGTAATCTGGTAAAATCAAAGTCTTTTATTCAGACTGTTCAAAAGGAAACACAATCTTTTCATCAGGGTAATGTAACAAACAGATAGCAACTAAACCACCTCCCCCCTTGTTCTAACTGGCTGCCTGACACCCCCCCCCTCTCTCTGTCTCCCATTACTCATTCCCTCCCTCCCTGTCTCCCTCCCTCGTTAAAAATAAATGAAAATAAAAAATAATAATAGAAAAATTAAAATTACATATATATATTTAAACCACCAATGTTTTAGTTTATGAACTTATTAACTACCACTGCAAAACCACCAATGAATTTATGGGAATAAACAAAAATAGATATGGATTATAATTATTATTATTAACGCTTATTTATTAGGCGCTACAAAGTATCCGCAGCACCGTACAACGGGGAATACAGACAGACAGACAGACAGACAGACAGACAGACAGACAGACAGAATGGGTGAGGAAGAGGAGCCCTGCCCGCAAGCTTACATTCTAAGGGAGATTAGGGATTTGATACATAGAGGTAATTACACATACACTAGGGACAATTTTTAGACAGTTGCCAATTAACCTGCCAGTATGTTTTTGGGATGTGGGAGGAAACCGGAGCACCCGGAGGAAACCCACGCAGACACGGGGAGAACATACAAACTCCACACAGGTAAGGTTCTGTGCCATCCGTGCTGCCCATATATATATATACACACATATCTATTTTTGTTTATGCCCATCGTTTCAAATATTTTATAAATAGAGCCCTAAGTAGGTCTATACTATGATGTTTGCCTACAACTAACAACTGTAGATATATCTATGCTCTGCATCATAATTACAACAGACAAACAAACTATGGATGTGTAACAACCACTGACCTAGGCAAGTCAATTCATATCTCAAAGTTGGATTTTTCCAAGGATGTATTTCCTAAATAAATTCACTAATAGTAGTTTATAGAGTATTATCATGCTGTATGCTGTAATGGAACACACATTGATTTTAATAATGTAAGGTTAGAAGCAAATACAGCAGCAGATGTTTTATGAAAAGTCTTGATTCAATTACATGTAATGGGATTGTAAAATACCTTTGACACTTGCAATTTGATATTGATAATTATGTAGTGTATGCAGCTTTTTTGATGTATAATTATCTTTTGAGTCTATCAATACAGCTTGCAAGCTATGTGTAGAAGACCAATGTTACCTACCTAATACAACATAAATCGGAAAGAGATTAAATGGGGAAAACCTTATTACTGTGATGGAAGGTATAAACTGTTTAATTAGACGACATTTCTGAGAATGTTTTCACGTCCTACTGTTGATCAATGTATGGTAGAGTTAGTTACACTGAACAAAAACCCTGCTGAATTGTAAGAGAGCCAGGGGGCAGGGATAGGCATTGCAATCTCTCTCTCTTAGTGTATGGAATGGAGTTGTTACTGTTAGGCTTACTTACGAAAGTGATTTTTGTAAGTAGGTACGGAAGACTGAATAAGGTCCTTAGTACTTGAAGTACAGCAATGTATTACTTTGTGTTACTTCATTATCACTTGTTTAATATCATGCACATCCTACTTATTTTACTAGGTTTTATGTAGGTACAGAAGCTTTTTGCAGTACGCAATCACTCTTCATAGGGTTGATCCAGGCTTAAAAATAACAGCAGATTTACACATATGTTTGCACATACTCAGAACACTTTGAGTCACTGATTGTACATATCTGTTTTCTGTGCATTCAGTTTTCGTATATGGAGCTAGGCCTGGTGGATGCCGGGAGAGAGTTAAATTAATTATACAGCGTGGGCTGTGCTGAGGACTTGTTGTTAATTCCAATTCCATACAATTAAGCATATGGTTGTGTCTGGATAATTTAAATCAGGGCAATAATTATTAATATTTATGTTTATTTAATTATAATAAGCCACAAGAGTGTTTGAGCAACTGCAGCGTAGGAGGTACCCTGACTGATAAGAAGTCTTTTCAGTACAGTTGTGGAGCACAGGAGAAGTCCTGGCCACAAGCGTGAGATGTGGTTCTGAACACATAAGTGGGAAAATGTCAATTTCCATACATGCAATCAAAGCATGTATAAGGTTGTTTTTTTTTACATCTATTTTTAATTTACTTTCACTCTGCATACTATCCTATCCCCCCAGATGTACCCCCTTTTCTTCCTCCTAAAAAAACTAGAGGGAGGAAAAGGGAGGTCTATGTGGAGATTGCAGGGATACTGCTAATAGCACCACTTTCAAACTATGTTTTTTATTACTCTTGGAGGGGTTTGTTAAACACCACTCTGAGGATCTGTAAATATGGCATACTCTGATGTTAGGTTGTAAAGCCGTTGTCATATTAAAACAGACTTTATCACTTTAAATCAAAGTTTTCATGCCTTAGTAAATGGAACCCTAGGTCTCACTCTTTGAAACCTGAACTCTAGTACACATAAGTACTTTGCAAGGAATGTACCCTTTCTGTCCAACTGGTTCCACTGAAAAACATTGTATCGCTGCAGGCACTACTACTCCATCAACAAAATCAATGCACTTACACATTTCCTTTGAAGATGAACACTTGCATGAACATAAATGTCCTTTATTCTTACTATTCCTAAACAGAGCAAAGTCGGACTTTGGCTACAGCAGGTTCTGGATGAGTCATTGCCTGTGTTGAAGGATGGTATTGTCTAGTTTGCCACATGTTAGAATTGGGAATGCTGCAAAGAAGCATGCCATCAACTGAGAATCATTTTCAAAAATTTACATTTTAATGTAGATTTTACAAACTTCTTTTAATGGCACAATCAAATCATACTGAACCTTACAAATTATTAGCAATATTTGACATGGTTTGACATGGTACTGCATAAAATAAGCATAGCGGAGTTATATACATGATTGATAAAGGATGGCACACATTCAGTATAATATACATATATTTAAATGGCAATTGTCAATTGTATGACCAAAACTGTTTTAAAGAATGTTGGAGAAAATACTAACATGGCAGCGGCAAACCTTCTAAAAATACCTAAGGGCAATACTAGTATTGGCTAAACAACCTTGACCTGGAAATACAACCACACAACCCGTACATAGGGCTAATCTAGAGTTTAAGAATAGAAGCAACAAAACTTTGTTGCAATGTAGAGGGTCCAGATAAATATCCATCTTTTTTACCTACATGGAAATCATTTTTACAATTAGAACATAGAAATTGCATAGATTTATGTTTAATATATAAATTAGAGTTCATTTAGGAAACATTTCAACAAGTCTTCACTTGCACCTGTTTTCTCTTTTACTCTCCAACTATGGATCATATATTCTGTCTCTGCTTAGGTACCAAAGAGAAACCAGAAAGATCATCATGCTTCCTGCTGAACAGTGTTCCCCAAAAATATTTCACTGGAGATGAGTATTTATAAGAACTGGTGAATAGGAAAAGGACCCATTGTTTATAGCAAGCAACCCTGTGCACTAGAAGAACAAGAGTAGTTGTTATGGCTACACTACCCTCAATTTTTTTAAGAAATTCTTGCTGCTCTTTTCTATTGCTTTAACACTTAAACTACTATGTATCTATCAATCAATCAATCAATCAATCTATTTATATACAGAACATAATTAATATATACACCTTTCTAAGCACATGCTCTTTATTAATTCAGAAATGTAAATATATCTATCTTATATATATATATATATATATATATATATATATATATATAATTGTTTTAGTGTATTGGTGTCAATAAACGTACCAATTTTTTCCTTGAAGGGCCAACTCCCCTTTTAGTAGTTTAGCAGATGGAATAACTATCTCTTCTCTCTGCTGAAGCCTGTACCAGAGACTGATACATATCCAGGCTCCAGTACAGGCTTCAGCATAGGGGAGAGATAGCTCTTTTCTAAATGACTTCCTCTCCTTGTATACCTTCTTCAGCCGCTGGATATTCTACAATGTGGCTCTGAGTGAGTATATTTTTTTTTCCTTTTTTCTTTCTTTTCTACAATGTCTTGTGTTCTGCAGTGGTCAGCGATGCAGAAAACAATACACTAATGAAAAGATTTAATGCTAGGGGACGATATTGATTCAGAATTCGGATCAATGCAATTATTGTGCGCTAACATTTAAATGGCGTTTTATCAATGTTTTAATCAGTTGTACTTCACCACACATAAGATGATTTTGGACTTAGGCTGTCGTGTGTGGACAGCCTAAGTTAATTTTTATTATTGTAGCCAAAGGTCGAAGTGGAAATTTAGAAGTGGTGGTATGGACAAATAAAAGTGGCGGTATGAAAATAGAATATAATAGAAGTCAGTGGAGATTTATAGTTCTTCAATTAAATACTTGTGAGAAGTGATGGTTTACCATACCCCGTTATACAGCCCCACTTCGAGCCTTGATTGTAGCACTGGATTGTTAGTTTAACTCTGTTACTTTAAAATTGTTTCAGAAACATACCAGGATAAAGCCCATAAATAATCAGTAACTTGTTATTACTGAAACATGATCCAATCTTTCATAATAAACAAACACATTAAAAGTTTATTAAACTGTAAGACGTTACAAACTATTGAAACTATGGTTAAGTGTTATATGTTAGTTTTGCAAGGGTATATAAATGATTGGCTGTGTACTGTATATCACATGTAATATAACATACATATGTCAATGCAATGGGTGCAGGGCAGTGGCGTGACTACAGTGGTAGCTGGAGATGCAGCTGCTATTGGGCAAAAGTTTGGGTGTCTGAGAAGGTACCACTGTATTTGGGTTAACTCTGGCCACTTCTGCATATTAGCTTTACTGTTAAACAGTATTACAAAGCAGTTGCCTCTTCTGTTCATACCCCACTAGGGCCACTGTTGTGCTGGAAGGGTGTTTAGGTTTGTCATCAACTGGATCCATTTATAATTACTAATACTAAGGAACTGATTTACAGTTGGGCTACAATCTATGGAAGGGCTGACGCTGAATAATATCTAAATACATGTTCCTCCTCCCTGATAACCATCATCCAATAATGAATTTTACATAGTTTCTGACCAGTAAATGCTAAATATAAAATGTTTATTATACTAATGGAGCATGTAGGATTCTTCAGGAGTTAGGCTGTATAATCTGCTGTTAAATGGAGTGCTCTTACCCCTAGATTTACCAAGTAAATACAATTGTTAAATAGGAGAAAACGTTCATCCAGTCTCTGGCCATCTGGGACATTTATCCTATTCCTGTGTGTGATACACAAATTTTGTGCTGATTTATTAGTGTTTTTAGGTATGCGTAATACAAGCATTTCTCAGTCTCGCTATTACACAGTGACATGAACAGCCAGATGGGATTAACCAACTCAATATGGAGCTAAGTAATGGGGGGGTCATCTAGATGTTATGTTATCCATCAGAGGCACATTTACTCATCTGTACTGTAACCGCTGCATCACAATCCTCATTAGTGGGATAAATATATTTGCCTGTCTGCAATTTGAGCACCTGATTACCTGAAACAATTTGTGTGAATGCCTACTGAGTAAGCCTTGGAATACTGATCATTTCAGCGCAACCCAGTGGGAGAGAGTAAGGATCAAGGCTTAACCCTTCTAGCTGGCTGTAGATGACTTCTCCATATGTTAGTAGCAATTCATTTTAACCACATATAAAGATGGAAGCCCAAAGTGGCAGATAATCTTACCTTTAAACTTTTTTTGCATTTTTTCTGATGTAATTTTAAACTTAAGAAACTAAAGAATCTACTGGGCATAATAGCTGTTTTATTCAATTTAAATGAATAGTAAATCCACATGATGAGTGTCTCTAGATTTATAATTTTATGTAAAATCCATTATATATATATATATATATATATATATATATATATATATATATATATAATGGATTTACCAATACAATACCAATACAATATAATCGCAACAGTATAATGTAGTGAATACTGTGAATAATACAATACAGGGATCATGGAGTTTAAGACCTTTCCAATGAGTTTACATTTAAATATTTCAAAATACTGTAGTTATTATGATTATGATTTTTTACTATGGTGCATATTGTAACATATTGTACTATAATTCTTCATATTAGATTCAATGCCCGAGTGCTAATAATACCAAGTCTACAGTAAAATATCCCACAGTGTAATAAACAGAAACCAATATTATATACACCAGTAACTATAGCCACCACTACAAAGTCTATATATCCAGCTCTGACAATTCGTCAAACATGTGTAGGTGAAAATCCTGTGTAAATACTGTGCTTTGAGACTTCTTTTACACAGCAATAACCCCAGTAATATATACAATGCAATAAATATAGTTTTTTACATCACTATACTGTACATAATATTACTAAAAAGCTAATATATATCGTTCAGAGCCTTACATCTGTGACTTAAAACAGATTTCCCATGGAGCTGCATGGAGGTATATTTACTAAACATTAGGGTAAAGATACACATGTATAATATATATATATATATATATATATATATATATATATATATATATATGATATTAGATATATTTCTACACAAGCTGTTAAATGTCTGTTAGGCACTCATGTTTCATTCCCTGGTACACATAACTTTAAAGGTTACTTGGTTACTTGCCATCATGAGAATATTACATTTTCAGCTGATTTGCTGAACCTTGCCTTTACTGATCTTTCAGTGTACATGTTGCACAATGCAAAAGTGTAACAAATGCAGTTTATTGATTGCAATGCATGGCTGACCTCAGACTGAGTCTTATTTACTTCCCTTTCACAAAATCATTACAATTGACCTGCAAAGCATCCTTTACCGCTGCAAAGTTTTTTCAGCATGGTAAATAGTTGTGTTATCGCACATCATAGGTAGTGATTCCATTTGTGTCATCAGACCATGAGATCTCCTTACCTTGTGATGGTAATGGATACTGTAATCGTTTCTTTACGCTGGCATCTGGTTTATAAATCCAAGAGCACCCAGATCTGTCCTGTAGGCTGGTAATTCGCGGAGAGGCATTAACAGCTTTCCTGGATCCTGGGAAATAAAGGTTTCAAGGAGTGTGTGTTAGGCTCAGCACTCAGGCTGGCTGTGCAGTTGTGGGTTTGACAGCAGCGTGTAGCTGCTACTTGTGCTGAGTGAGGGTGGAGGGGAGGAAGGGAGGATCGCACTGCTAGATACATCTCCAAATCTTGCACTTGCTTCCCCAGCTCTCAGGTTGTATGCTGTTTTGTTTATGCATTACAAGCTTGCTTGGACAAACAGTATAACTTTGTTATTTAGCTAAACTGATTATTGGTATAAACAGACAAGATTAGCCTGTTACTTTACTATCCATTCACAGAAAACAGGCTGCCACACCATCTACATCTGCCAAGTGTGAACTAGAGAAAAAGCATTCTATCAATATCTGAGAAGATCATTTATTTTACTATTTTTACATGTAGGGAACTGCCTTTCTTTTAAACACACAATACTCACATACTGAACCTATAGATTAGAGTTCACCTGTCCAATGTAATTCTGTTTTCCCAGCTGAAATGTGCCTTCCTCTGCAGTTCAACATCGATTTTCTGAGATCTATAATTCCCTACTTCAGCCCTATAATGTCACTTCAATAGAATTACTTGTAGGTGAAGATTTCTATTTAATTAAATAAACTGAAATATAATTGTATTCACAAACAAAGGTTCCAATACCTGGAACCTGGCTGATGATGCGCTCATAGAAGGATGTGGATGTTAATTGTTGTGATGGACTGTCAGAAAGTAGTAGACAACAAGTGTCCAAACTTATTATCTTAGAGATTACTATTTTGTAAGGCAATGTTTATCATTCCAATGCACTTTGCTCTCATATCACTGAATGTCCCCAACAACCAGTATTTCCAAACATTCCAATTCATTCTAAAACTAATTTCTGGAGAGAATAATAAACATGGCCCCAAAATGTATTTCAAATGCAAAATGTTCCAGAATATCTGATAGCAAAACTTTTGCCAGATAACATTATGTTTTTGTGGCCCGTACCTGGCATACTTTCACAAGTCTCAATGGCCAATTTCTCCCTAAGGACACAATCTGTGACCCTTTAACATTTGTTTTGTTTGTTTACTTGTTATTTTAACTCTTAACACTCATTTGTCTTAGATAGTTTTATGGGGGAAGATGGATTTTGTACTGTTCATTACTAAATCAGTGGCATGTCATGTTTATTTGTATAAATCCCAAGTTATTCTTTCAATATTTTATAGGCAGATCCAACCCTCTGATTTACATGCAGCACAAGGTTCTCAGTTAATACGTTGTAAAATATGAAGTTGCTTTGGTATAAAATGTGTTTAAAAAGAAACATGGAGTTACTGTCATGCCATGTTCATGGATAGAAGAAAATAAGCTTCTTGGCAATCAGCACAGCAGCCCATAAAACTATCCTATTGTATGGACACCATTATAGGAGAAGCTCACAGAGCAGTTGATACCTGTATGGATAGCCTTCCTACAAAAGTAAAATGCCATTTATATAATAGCATTACTTACTGGTATTGTCTTTGACAGACCATACCTCCTATACATCCACAAATGGTGATATTGTAATATTAATTTACTGGCTGGTAAGATCAATGAGATACAATCAATCAGATTCTAACTATTATTGAAGATTCTAACAAATTATTATTGAAAAATGATCTAGACTGAATGATAATGGGTAATGAGCATTCCTCACCCCTATGTTCTATTGCACATATGCATTAATTAGGGATTAGCCCTGCTAATTGATATGCAGCTTACATCATATGTCCTGACATGGTGTAAGCTGCACGTAGCAGCTTTGAAGCAGTAAAAGTCTTGTGGACAATTACTTGCTTCATTAAGTTTAAAAAAAATGGTTTAAAAAAAATAGTAAAAATATTATTTGAAAACTGAATTGTGTGAGTTTTTATATAAAAACTATTTTTAATTCTTTTTTACTACTATTCTTTTATAAAAGCCGGCTTTTATGTGTGCAGCATATGCTGCATGTAAACATTGCGCATTCACTGATCGGCTTTGAATAGCACGGAGTCGGGTGTTCCGTGGCCCTTTTCTCATTTACATATGTGCTTTTAGCATGGCTACACCTGCTAATTAGAGACACAGCCGACACTTACAAAAGAAAATGAAAACAAAAAGGAAGTAAAAATTTGAAAAGTAAAACCAATACGAAAATTTTAAATTATTAAAAAATAATGAAATTATTTAATAAAATTTGATACAAAAAACATAAAAAACATACATAAAAATTCATATAAATACATATAAAATAATAAAAAAAACAATTAAAAAAATAATATAAATAATAAAAAATATTAAAAATACTATTTAAAAAAATATTTATATAAATAACACATTTATATTTTTGTAAAACAAGTTCAGTGTTGTGCTTCGGGAGACACATCTCCCATTAGTACAGTACAGCAGCACTGCAGACTTCGCCCATGTGATTTGACCAGCTCCCGACCATGCCCAGGTAACATTACCCAGGCAGGGTCCGTTCACACATGACACTAACTGGGACCAAGCAGTGTAATAGAGCCGGTCAAAGAGCCGGGTGGTTAAGAAGCACCCATTCACATAGAACACACTACCCGAGAAGTTCAGTCAACCCTTGCAGTTGATTGAACTGCCCGGGATATAGGCCTCTGTGTGTGTGTGTAGTCATAAGTGTAAGTGATGAGAGTGTAAATCTGAATCTGGCCCTTTGGGAGTAAGGGTGAAACAAGTGTAAAAGTGGCCATCCACGGGACGACAAAAATTGTCCCATGGATGGCCTCGTAAAAAAAAGAAACAGCGATAAAACGGCGAAAAACCTAAACAAGCAATATCGTTGATCAATTGGATTTTCCGATTGATCAGCGATGATCGTTTGTTTAAAAAAAAAGAAGAAAAAGTACCTGTAAATACCTGTAAAAAATAAATAAATAAAACATACTTACATTCGGAGAGACGCTGTTTATTGCGTGACGGCGCCACGCATATGCAGCGTCTCTCCGTACAAGACAGAGATGACGAACCATCTCAAGAAGGTGCCGGGCACAGCTCCGGTGGCCAGCGAAGACCCCAGGAATGTAAGTATGTTTTATTTTTTTTTTTTTTTTATGAGAACGATATCGTTCTTGTGGATGGCCAGCTTAAGTGTATACCTGGACAAAACCAAACACTGAACTGCAGGGGAAGCCAAGAATAAACTAGGAAAACAAATTTGAGTCGAAAGGTAGAATTTCATAGCTCAACTTGAATTTAAAAATGAAACATAAAGCTATTCTGTTTGTAAGATTTTTGCGGAAAAGCAATGTATTTTACCTCTTGCAATAAAATTAATAAATTAATAAATTAATTTGCACCCTCACACTGAAATATGGATTTGCTCAGCTCTACACTTGCACCTAAAAAAGGTGTAAGTGCAAATTAGCTCCCCTGAGTGGAATATATGTATATGGAGTCAATCCATTAATTAATTAAATAAATAAATAAATAAATAATCAATACATAGATCAATTAATAAATGTTTTAATAACTTAATTCATTAATTAATTATTCAATTGCTTAACACAGTTGACTAATTCAAATGCACAGGTGAGAGCTGAGTCCAGCCCTGCTTAAAGGCAGAGGAATTACTGAACCTGTAAGTTATTTTATATACTGGTAGTGAAACTCTGGCTGCAGTCCAGGACATGCTGGGACTTGTTGTGAGTATTATCCCCAGTCATTAAAAATCCAAGGTTTAGTCTTATTAAGTTAGGTTGTACCTTTAGGGGATAGCTGGCAAATGCCTATTTATCCCACTTATATCAGACCTCAAGCAACAGGTCACGTAGCTGCATTCACAGACTAAAGCTGTATAACAACCTTAACTTTCGTTTTATGGACAGAGAATTTTAAAAGGCTATTGCATTACAGCTCAGACTGTATAGGATTCTAGTCTGAGTGTCCTTCTAGGAGAGTGGAATATCTCTGGTAGGTTGTAACTCAATCTGTAGATGGGACCTGTGTGACCTGGCAGGACTGTCCTCAATAAATTGCATGTCACTTGTCACTCAGTACAACACCCCAGAATTATCTCTCTCTATTGGGGAAGGCAATACAGTGTAAATTAATGTGTTAATAATAAAGATCTAGTTCTTGCTTGTCTCTGTACCTGGCTGAACTCATTGCATATTTATATTTTGGGGTAATCATTTAATGGGTTTCTATGGCTGGAACATCATCAACCAAAACAAAAGATAAGACTCTGACACAAATCCCACAAGCCCAGCCCTGTATATAGTATCTGTATTGGCAGGGACCTTTAACCCAGTGACCAAAACCAAATCTGCACATGTGTAAAATGCACATACAAACATTTTATTTTAAGTAAAAAAGAAATAGATACAAGCACAAAATTATTCATATATTCACATTTTTTTAAGGACATACCTTCAAACTATTTAGAGTCTGGAAAGAATATGGACCTGATTCAGACCTGCCCTTTTGATGTACTTGGACCCCCAGTGGTGGTGGAGATCAGATGCCAGATGTCTGGTGAATCCTAACTTTGCTGCAGGTTGCCGCAAAGGAACTTCTGGATTTCAGGCAGTTCTCCCAAATCTCCTGGGACCCAGGCTGAGACAGTGATTTAAATTTACTGTCCCAACCCCGATCGCTACTACAAATGGGTGGGGCTTGATGACGTCACGCCACCCATTAATAGCAAATGTATGGGATTTCCCATCTAGGAAAATGTATTAATTTATATTTTATATATATATATATATATATATATATATATATATATATATAAAAATAAATTTAAGTAATACATTTATTAACTGTTCTGATCATGAATGTGAAGGATACATTTTAAATTAATAGATTGCATTCGCCCACCCAATCTATTGTTTGGTAGCATCTAGATTTAAAAAACGTATTTAGTAGCAAACATTGTATGTTAATTAAAAATGATTTCACAAAAGAGGATAAAATAAAAAGTAAAATTTAAATATTTCAATATGAATTAATATGATAGAGATGTGCTGTATATGTCCCCATAATATATTTTATGTTTAGATTTATGACAGAGTGCTCCTAAGTTATGCGTGTAATACCGGTGGTCAATGTACTCCTGTTCCATAAATTTCCTGCCACCTGTTCTTGTTGGTCACTGACCCTTTTTTGTCCTACTGTTTTATGCTTTATGTCAGTATATGTGTGTGTGTGTGTGTGTATTATACATATTTACATATTTATACACAAATAGTAAATTAGTTTCTACACTTTATTGTTTACCACATATTGAACAGTGCAGTATCATTTCCAAAGCACTCATTCATTTCCAAATAAGCCAATTCACTTAGAAGTAAATCAAAGTTACTTATATGTAAAGAGCACAGTTATATATGTTTTTTTTGTATTTCTTTATCAGCAAGTGCCCTTTTGGACACATACATTCTTATCCAAAATTTTTCTAAGTATTTGTGACTGAAGAAATTTGTAAAAGCAAATACTGTTACTCCTCCATCCTTGTTATTACAAACATTACAGCTATGAGGCCCACTTGATAAGTATGAATAACTTTGTTCTTGCAAAATCTGCATCCATATAAGAATTTGACATATGCCTTGTAATACTGGACCTGATTCTGAGTTTCTGATGGCCGCAGCGTGCAGCAGCCAGGTACTCCAGATTCAGAGCTGCAGAAAAACGCACATTTTTTTAATTTAAGCATGTAATTGTCCATAGGGCATTTCCTGCTTCTGCGCTTCTAAGCACAGCTTAAACCATGTCTGGACATTATGCGGAGATGCACTTTGCATCCACATCCAGGCCTGGCTGGCGGAGTCACAGCTTAGAATCATGTCCACTGTCATTTCTTTTCTTTATCAATAATATTCAAGGAATTTTGATCAGATCCAACTGTTTTGCCCTTACTCCCAAACTCTTGATCAGCCCTGATCTGTGAATTCTACCTTATGATTTATGGACTTATGGTCACTTAAAATGGGGACAGTGCAAAATCTGGATAGAGTAGAATACAATTAGTTGGCCCTTACTGTACAATGTCCACACTGCCCCGTCACCTTTACTACCTAATTTGCCCATATGGTGCAAAAATGGTCTCCTTTTGCAGATACGTTGATGACCTGTTTTTTTTTGTATGGCGGTTAATATGACATGTTTCATCCCCTTTGCTGCTTTTTAATACTAATAACCATCAACTGTTTAGATGGTTCAGTGAAAACAGAACATATACTGTTAATTACAAGAAAGAGGCATTTTTTCTTTATTTTTCCACAATAAGAGCTGCCATAATAGACTGTAAGAACATTATTGGACAGTCCCTGTTAATCTATAGACTCTTTTATTAAGCAGGCATAATTTTTAAAAGAAACATTTGTTAAGCGACAGCATTCCACTACATTAGAGGCTTCAAGAAAGCTCTTAATACAAATGAGGACAAATATGATTACAATTCCAATCCAAACAATCATATACAGATAGAATAAGAAACCCTGTAAGATTTATCTTCTTCACTTCTAATTATAACAATGACAATTTCTTAACTAATTTAAGTTCATTAACTGTAAGAGCATTTTCACCACAAGAACACTAAGCTTTTTTATATATTTGTCTAAGCTTTTTTATATATTGATTAGGGCCTGACCCATTCTATGTTATTTTTGGTTGTTATTCTAGATTTCTAAAAGTATATGCAGTGTCAGTCCAAAGCCACCCACCCCACTACTCATCCAGTAGCCAGCCCCCATTAAAGTCAGTGGGGGACTTTGCATTTTGAGGGGCCCCTGGTGTCCGTTTGCAAATGACACCCATGGTAGCCACGTGGATATATGACCTCTGGAACCGGAGCAGTGTTGCTTCAAATACGGTTCCCCCATCCATGGGCCGTAAAGATACGAAAGAACCCTGATTTATGCACCTGAAATGTGGAACCAACCTGACTAGACCAGACTAGTGTACTTATTTCAATCCAGATGAACCATCTTCTACTGCAACATAGGAAATCTCCATGAGAATTCATCATAGCACAGCAACCTGCATTCGGTGGACAAGCTTACAGTCCAGAATGCTGCACTGGTAGACACCCTGTAGACTTATATCATATCCCAATTACTGGGAGCTGCTTCCAAAACAGGTTTAGGAAAGAATAAGCTTTTTGTCATTACAATCATTATGTATTGTTTAAAAACATGAAAAATTCACCATGTAATTTTCACTTCCATTACTGCCTACAGTGCTATTTTTGTTAAAATTTTTATTAATCTATCAATTGATGTATAGAAGCTAGGCAACACTAGATAATTTATGGGGATTTTCTTGTTTTCATTTTTAATTTGTAATTTTTTGTTAAATATTGTATGAAGCCAACACCAGTTTTAGACTACCTGCAACCCTCTGATAATCACTGTCTGTACTTATGTGCTCAATGATAGATTATGACATACTACTGTACGCTACAGTAAAGGCACACTATGGGTCAGATTCAGATTTACACTATTATGACTTGTACTCCTGACCTACACTCTCAGGGGTAAAACCATGTTGAATTGCAGGGGAGGCAAATCAAATTAACTGCAATTGCAGTGGGCCACTTCTGTGTAAATTTGGCAGTTTTCATGTAAAAAACTGACTTTATATATAATAATAATAACTATCGCCGGTCCACTCTAGTGAATGTGGGCCGGCCCGATAGTATATATATATAGTTATATTTACAAAGTTCAGGAGCTGTGATTAACAGCAGTCCCCCATATCGCTACCTTTTCCTCCCCCAAATAGCTGTTATTAGGGAAGGCATTTAAAGGTTATTAAAGGCAATTAAAGGTTGTTATAAATAAGTTAAACGAAAATAAAAGTTTACATAAATATACTTTTCCAACTGGAATCACTAAAATAAGTAATTATTTAGTAAGGAAAGTAAGGAAAAATTTACCCTAATGGCATCCAGCCGCTTGATTGAATGGTCCTAGTGCATGCGCAGTGGATTATTTTCATTTCTTAAAGTTCCAAAAAAAAAACACTGCACGTGCTTTGTGACAGGATGTTATTATCCGAAGCTATTGTCTATCCTCAATTTCAACCCTAATCTAAATTGCTATAGAGAGTGTTTTTATTTTATTTTAATAAAAAATGTTTTTATTTATTTAAAGATTATCCAAGTCAAACAGACAGTATGTACAAACAGTACGATACATTACAGCATGGTGAAACAATAACCAAGTATACAGGTGTACAGGCATATAAAGTGGAGAACAATCAAATAAAAGGGTTATGGGCCAGTAAACAACCACAAATAGCCTGAACTGACCAAAAGCACCTCGGACCGGCCAGAGGTAGCAACATCCCAAAGGGACATCAGGGAGTTCTGAGTCACCAGAAAGACACACTAAAGAACGGATAAGTATATGGGGGAAAGGAAAAGGAGAACAGAGAAAGGAGGCGGTGGGGGGGGGGGGGGAGGCTTATGAGGCTGAATAAGAAATAAAAGAAGCAAAATAAAGCACTGCCAACTTTGAATCGTCACAAGGTGAGGAGGGAGAAAAACTAACTGAGGAATGTCTGGTATTCAATACTGGCCTTAAATTCCATCCTTGATAAAAAAATTTTTTTACAACTTTCTGAATAAAAAGAAACCTTGGTGTGTGCATCAGCGCTCACTACACATAAAATCCGGCATTCTACTACTATTACCGGCTTTTCTGTGCAGCGTGAGCTTCGGAGCCTTTGCACTCGCATTTGTCAATGCAGGGGAGACGGACATTGTGTGTTCAGCTCCCCTGCGCTAAATTCAGAGCTTCATGTTTTTGACAATCCTGGTGGCCACCAAAAACCTTGAATCAGCTCCTGAATTTTAGTATGTTGACCCTTAATGTGTTCAGCATTACAATAATCTTAATCTTTATCCTAACCACTAATCTTAATTACTAATTAACTAATTACTTTTGTCTCATGCACGTTCAGTAGCAGGTGACAGGATATAGCTCCTGCTACTGAGATGATGGTGCAGTGATGCAGTGAACTCATGGTGGGATTAAGTAGAGATGTGATGTTCTGCAGTGATGCAGTGAACACAGACAGAAGTTCATCAGATTTGTGATAATATGCAGCGATGCTGTGTACTCAAAGTGGCATTTAGCAGTGATGCAATGGTACTAAGGAAATACCAAGGATCCAGGAACACAAGGGATCCACAAGAAGACACAGGAACCAGTCATATTAAGCAACGGCACATGTTGCACTGGCACAGGTGAGACTGTGCTGCAGGTTTAAATAGGAAGGATTGAATCTCCATTGGAGACAGGATGTGGACAGTACAGTTAACTGCCTCTAGCAAAGAGGTGTATTCATTAGTGTAGCCTTATGAAGCTGGAGTCAGGTAGGTCAGATGAAAAACCAAGGATGCTTGAGCTAGGCCTCTTTGGAGAAACACAAGCAGAATCTAAAGGTAGAGAAATTACATTCCCTGATGTTGTAACACCTGTGTTTTGTAACACACAGAAGCAGAAATTGCTTATAGCTGTCTGAATGGTACCCCTATCGATAATTATACAGCTGACATTATCACAGTTGAATTTAATAGTATTGCTGTAACGACATAACACCGTTACAGCAATACGTTAAATCATTCAGGTTTGGATAAGGAAGGGGATTGACT
>JABWIB010002495.1:52961-63487 GCA_016617825.1 Platyplectrum ornatum | reverse complement strand
GTGCCCGCTATGAAATATAGGAGACGTGCCCGCTATGAAATATAGGAGATGTGCCCGCTCTCAGGTGTCTGGGAGCAATCCATGGATTTCAGGAGCAGTCAGCAGCTCTGGCTCTGTAGTACAGAGAGAATACATAGATGTACAGAACTGCGCACTGATCTCTTACACGATTATAAAAGGTGATATTCTCATAGCAGTTGGTTTGATGAGATTTTACACATAGTATTGCTCATTAAAACTAATTAGAAGTTTACTTCCAAATTATCTTTCATTCATATTCTAAACACACATATAAAAGTCCTCGTGTCATTAGTTTTTGGCCATTACAATGGTTTATTGTTTCTATCATGTTATTGGCGCATTGCTAATAAAGCCATGGTCATATTAGAGAAGGAAACTACACATAAATGCAGAGCAGTGTAGAGCGGTTACGGCAATAANCAGCTTCATGGCGTTATCCGTGATCCCGTGTCCTAACAAAGAGCCTGGCTGGGTAAAATGGCTTCCAGGACTATGAGGACGATCAGCAACCCCCGACTATCCGCCTCACATAGCGCGCACCAGCAGCTACTGACTCCACACGAGCGCAGCGGAGGAGCCTGGCGTAGGTCCCCCAGTGTNCTCAGTCAGCGCGCACCCGCACTCACAGACGCAGCGTACGCTGCTCACGTAAGCCCCTCCGGGACAACCAAAGCTAGCGGTAGGAACCGAGGCAGGAAGTGACGAGGAGTAGAATGATGAAGCTGAAGAACACCCAGACCCGGACGTATGACCTGGACGGGTACAAGAAACGGGCGGCCTGTGTGTGCTTCCGAAACGGGGCCGAGGATGAAGTGTGTATAATGCATTGTTCTCTGCGCTTGGGGACGGGGTCACATAGGAACATTTGTGGGGGGCAAGGTGCAGGGATCCAGGGGAACGGGTTAACCCTTTGGTGGAGCGGTTGAGCTGTATCGATGCCTTTGTTTATTATGACCATTACTTCGGGAACCTGTACGAGCTGACACCGGTGAAGGCCAAGTGTCAGTGTCAGAGTCAGTGTCAGAGTCAGAGTGTCAGTGTCAGAGTCAGAGTCAGTGTCAGAGTGTGTCTGCTACACTCCTGTAGGTTTGTTTCTGTTGTGAGAGACATTCCCAGGTCTCATGCAGGATATCTATACACTGCCTATTGAATAAAAACCTTTGGTCCGCTCCTGTTATGGTATAATACCTGAGGGGTTAGAATTGATAGGTGTGCGGTTTATATTTGCTGTTTGTCTATTAGAGATTGTACTGGCACAAACTATTAAAGGGTTATCAGTGATTTACAGTGCAACTAGTCACTGGGCAAATAATCTGTGAGGNGATAAGGAGCTTAATAGTCGTGATTTTATCCCTGTATTAAAGTAAACTTCTCATATTCTCTGAATATCCCCCGTATGTTATCTGTGTTATTGACACTAGCTGTCATTACTACTAATCTGCTGCATGATGTAGGTGAACAGCTGATCCGTGTGCTGCGTCTCATATACTTCAGCCTGTTGCAGAACACTGCTGTTTATATCCAGTTCTTTATTTTATTATAAACCAGCATTCGTTGGCTAATACAATCATTACAGCTGACATACTGTCTAATTTAATTGTATTTATCACCAAATGTGTTTAACACAATGGCAACTGGAAAGATCATATGGAGCAGTTTTAGGGCTCCATTTACTAACAAACACTTTAATTTCAAGTGATAAAGTCTGTTTTCACATAAAAACAGGGTTTATCACTGAAATCCAAGTGTTCTATATTTACAAAGCTATGATCCAAACTGATAACAGCAGCTGCAGTGATCGCCGACTTGCCCTGATATTTGAGGGCCAGCTGATGTTGTATTTACAAACCCTCGTTGCGGAGTGTTAAACATAACTGACCCAGTAGTCCATGCTGTCACTGCAGGGCCCTAGTCCTGGGATTAGAATTATATGCCGGAATATTAACTCTGCCAGTGAGGAGCTACAATGACTTTGAGGCCATCGTGGTACAACACTGGCGAGGTAAGTGTTTGTAAATCCTGCGGTCAGTGTAGCTAGGCTTGCAACGAGGAGGTGCGAGTCTGGCTGCCATAATTATTTACCGCAGAAGAAATATTAGTAAATAAAGCCCTTAGTGAACAGGGTTATAAAAGAAGACATGTTAGTGCCATTGGGTGAGTGTGGAAGACACCCTTTTTCCCTCTGTCCACTAAACCTATCAACAAAGAAAATCTCCACAGCAAGACAATGGTCATGTCTGTCACCTTTTCTTATACTCCATTCAGATTACCAGCAAAAACCTGGGTATTTCATTAAGTAGTAATAAATATATATTTATTATATATATTTTGTAAAATGTATCTGAACAGGGTATTATACTGATGGCTAGCAAATGCCAAGGTGGGAAAATGATATAGCCCAAATAATTCACTATGAACATAAATCTAGATTATATGAGATTATAAATATCGGTAGATATCGTTTCCTCTAAACCCACTTCTTCACATTGACGCCCTGCCTCTCTATCCCAATGTGTCTTATCCCATTCAACCCCTTTCACTTAGCACTTTAATTTGGCCACTTATAAGACTATTTATAGCCCNAATCCACAATTATTGTGAATTTAGGTTAACAATCATCTACTGTGTTGCCACCTTAAAAATAAATGAAAATGTAAAAACGTCTATTTAACTATAGGACACGATATCGTTATTAATCCCAATTCCGGATTGTGCCCTGATAAAGTAGTAAAAAATATCATTCATGCTTGACTCGGCCGCAATGTTGGAGCCGCCAGAGAAGTGAGCATACCATATTGTTCTAGTGTATGGTGCCCATGATGGGCAGTTTTCCCAAGGGAAAATCTCCCCGTTTATCGGCACCAATGTATACTAGAGCAATATCGTTCTGGTGAGGGCCTTTCATTTGCCTGTCATCACCCCCTGCTCTATCTCTTCCCTACTTTTGTTACACAGATCTCTGCATCTCTTTATCCACTTATTTACTCTTATCTTTTATTATATGGTATTTTAACCATTCTTTTTTTTTTTTTTATTTCTATCCTCACTCCATTTTGCACTTTGTTTTGTATTCTGTTTACTTCTGGTTTTTACTGTAATTTGTATTCCCCTGTACAGCGCTGCAGATATCACATGGCACCTTATGAAGATATACCGTATATACTCGAGTATAAGCCGAGGTGCCTAATTTCACCTGAAAAAACCTGGGATAACTCATCATCCAGGACAATGACTCGAGTATAAGCCAAGGGGGGCACTTTCAGCACTGTGCTGAAAAACTAGGCTTATACTCGAGTATATACAGTATAATAACTCGAGTATAATAACAATATTATGGTAGCGAGAAATTGGTTTTCCGTGTAGGAGATAATCTTGCTTGCTGTAATGATGACTGTGTATTTGGATGAAACAATGTAAGTTCAAAGTGGAAATTGTACCTTTCCCTGATCCGACCTTCCACTGGTTGAATATTGCGTTGCTGCAGGAAAGATTCACGTTTATTGTGGCAGATTCTCTGTATATGGCATGTGCAGGGCTAGATTAAGGGCCATGTGGGCCTGGGGCTAGAAATGATCAAAGGCCCATTAAAGTGGGCGTGGCCAGTGATGCGTGGGGGTGGTCATTAAAGTGTTATTTTTTTTCTTTAGTTTACTGACTACAAATAATTCCATTATTTGTAGTCCATTATATATATATATATATATATATATATATATATATATACACACACACACACACAAATATAGGTGTGTGTGTGTGAGATAGAGAGAGAGAGAGAGAGAGCACAGACAGCACCAGCACAGACAGACAGCACCAGCACAGACAGACAGAGAGAGAGACAGCACCAGCACAAACAGACAGAGAGACACGGCACCAGCACAGACAGAAAGAGAGACACGGCACCAGCACAGAGAGACACGGCACCAGCACAGACAGAAAGAGAGACACGGCACCAGCACAGACAGACAGAGAGACACGGCACCAGCACAGACAGAAAGAGAGACACGGCACCAGCACAGACAGAGAGAGAGACACGGCACCAGCACAGACAGAGAGAGAGACACGGCACCAGCACAGACAGACAGAGAGACACGGCACCAGCACAGACAGACAGAGAGACANAGAGAGACACGGCACCAGCACAGACAGACAGAGAGACACGGCACCAGCACAGACAGACAGAGAGACAGCACCAGCACAAACAGACAGAGAGAGAGACACGGCACCAGCACAGACAGACAGAGACACACGGCACCAGCACAGACAGACAGAGACACACGGCACCAGCATAGACAGACAGAGAGACAGCACCAGCACATACAGACAGAGAGACAGCACCAGCACAGACAGACAGAGAGAGACAGCACCAGCACAGACAGAGAGACAGCACAGGCACAAGGAAGTATAAGAGATATTACCTTTCTTGTGTCTACACACACGTTCTTCTGCTCTTCCTATGGAGAGGGGAGGGGGAGGGAGACGATAGAGGAGGCTGCAGTAGAAAGGGGAGGGGGAGGTACTAGAAGGGGATCTGAAACGATCGTGCACAAGCTGTACATTACAGGCATCGGCACTGCTTCAAAGGGGTTTTTAACGTTTTTTTTTTTACAGCTGGGTTTAAAATGTGTGGGCCGAAATTAGCAGTGAGGCCTGGGCCCCATTGTTAATCCGGCCCTGGGCATGTGCATGTAGCACATTCACTAGTCACTAGTGTTTGCCAGCATAATTGTTTAACTGACCTTGTTGAGTTCAGGAGTACCCCCCATCTACTTTTCTCCCATTGATGGAAATCAGAAATAAGCTTTAGACCAAAGGCAAATCTTCTAGCTAAGTGGGTCTCAGGTTCGAGCCCCCTTTTGCTTGTAGTTGTAACAGAGATGTGTATGAAGCTAGGCGTTCTTATGTAGTTCTTGTGCATGGGCTTGATCCACATGTAAAACTGAATGCAGGTTACGGCAACAAACAATGTGGTAACAGTTTTCATCCACTGGAGATTTAGCGGAATGCAACAAAGCTATATAGATATAGATATCCGTAGCACAGTGCTTGACAAGCAGCGGTCACCTTAGAAAGGTGCACTTGGCAGCTGGATTTATGGTATTGTTACCAAGCAACCTTCTTTTACCCCTGCTGTCTGCTACAGGACTAGTAGTGTGATGCTGACTGTTAGCATTGTGCTTCTGACCCAGTAGCAGGGAAGCAGGGATAAAAGAAGATTGCAGGGTAACTCTACCTCCAGGTTCTCCTAGACAGCCTACCTACTTTGATAAAAAGTCACCAGTGCACCATAGAGAAGATACAATTTGGAATACGCCTGTAGGTGAGTATGAGGTGTTTCTGTGTATAGAGGTCTATGGGTCCCGTTGGTGTCTGACTTCTTGTTAGTTTTCCTCTCCCAGTCTCCTGTTCCACACCTTTAATTTTTTGTATATATGCCACCAATATACTCTCCTGTCTTTTTTATCAAACCACCTCTTGTGTTTAAATTTTAAAATGCTGTTAATAAAGCACGACACAATTGTGACCACTTTTTCCAGCTGCTTTAGTGAGGGGTACAGTAAGCCCTTCGTATATAATTTAAATGATCATGTCTTACAGTTACTATGTGAACTTCTCTGCTCCATGGAACTAAATGTACTATTTGTAGGTGAGAAGGAAGAAGGGTATAAAATCTACTTTCAAATACCTGGTGTAACCAGGTGGAAGGTATACATATGTATTAGAAGGCCATGCATGTAAACTAGTGGGTTTAGAGGAAAAAAAAATACATCACTGGTAGTTGATAATTGGAAAAGCCTCCTATCTGAATTATTAGAGGCTAACAGAGAAGAACATAGTAGCGCATCCTCATATTTTGTAGGCATACGCTTAAGGAAAAATCATCACTGTGTATGCGCAGATTGGGAGTGTGCGCAGAAAGAGAGGTGCACTGCTGCCCATTTGTCTGCCTGTGCATCCCACTTTTATGCACTCTATTTAAAGGAGAGAAGGGGAGTTTTACTTTAGTTTGTTTTTTTAAAATAACAATCTATTTTATATGTTAGGCTACTTAAGAATTACCAATCATCAATATTCTCAATTTAATGCAGGGTAGGTGTGATACACTCCAACATATGGCTTTCAGGTCCTAATGGTGGCCCTATATGTTGATTCTGCTACTAAATTTGTGTCCCCTTCCCACAGCCTAACTCTAATAAGTCCCCTTCTATTAACACTAACCTTTATTGTGTAATGCCTCTGTTTGTCCTCCCATCTAATGTTGTAATCTGCAATTAATTCTGTAAAATCCAATGAGAAAAAAGTTACCAAGTTTGCGTTTTTCCTTATTATGTTATTTATTTATTACACCCATCTGGTGCACGCATTTGTGTAAATTCCCATACTGTGTATCCAGTATTCTGGAACTAATTTATTGGGGGTATGATTGTGGGACATTATGATTAATTGATCTACTACAGTACTACTACAATAATGGACAGTTTCTGATTCTTTTCATAGATAAATTAACATAGATAAATATTTAAACCCATGTCTTTTACCATACATTTTAATACTAAACTCTGCCTACTTACTATCACAAACTTTTACTGCTGTAAGAAGTATGAATCGAGAAATCTGTATTTCATTCTGTCTAAAAAAAAACAAAAAAACTAAGAATCTGAGTTTGTGATTAATTAAAGCCTGAATATTAAAGGTGTATTGTATGTCAATGTGTCAGATGCTTGTAATTGGATTGTTTGGGAAGTTTTAGAAAGATATATACTGTTTAATAGACAGATATATACTGTTTATGTTCTCTTCAATTTAGAAAGTCTTTTTAGTGAATTACATAGTAATTTGGTTCTTGCATCAGTAATGCAGGTATTTATTTTTTTTTTTAAATCAAGTAATTTTTATTGATTTTCAAATAAACATATAACAAAACCAAAAAAGAAAAACAAGGTAAACACAGAATCACAGTAGGATAGACCATGTCAGCAATACAATATAAGTAAGAACATAGTTGAGGTAGGTACACAGGTAGACTGGTGCGACATTCAATTCAATCAGTTAAGGGAAACAAATCGGCTGGGATCAAGGCAGGGCCCAACAAGAGAGGAGGACATACGACACACAGGGGTANCAGNCACCGCTCAGCAAAATAAGGGAAAAGAGGTTCNGAGAGGGCCTAGAGGAGGGGGAAGAGATGGAAAGAAGGGAGGAGAAAAGAAGCAGGGGAAGAGGAAAGAGCACAGATCAAGGGGGGACGGTAGGAGCGTAAAGGCCTGCAGAGAACACAGAAGTAATGCAGGTATTTATTAATCTGTGGAACTATACATGCTTCTTTTTCTCCTGTTATAATTTGGAGGTTATGCTTTAATAAAAAGCTCTGCAAAATACAATGAGATTGAATGTGAGAAGCAGTAATGTTTACACTGCATAAACTTTATGGACTTGGGCTTTTTTCCCATAGGTGCTGCTAGTGAGCAGCAGCCGTTATCCAGACCGTTGGATTGTTCCAGGTGGAGGTTTGGAGCCTGAAGAGGAACCCAGCGCAGCAGCTGCTCGAGAAGTTTGTGAAGAGGTAGGAACCCATGACTTCCTTTGAGACTATAAACCATTAGATGACAGACTGTCTGATTATCCCAGAACAATTGAATGGGACTGAATATTCCCTCTTTGTATAAGTGATTATCACGACACCCCATTGGTTTCATATCAAACAGATGGAATTAACATGCTACCTAATTATTTGTTCCTTGTAGCTGATGGTAAGCTGACTTATTTGTGACTTTAGAACAGATCCTGTGCTTGAAACTCAGAGGAAAAACAAGTGAAAATTTACACCTTAGCAAACCATGTTGAATTGCAGGGGATGCATATTTCATATTGTGTAAACAGTATTTTACTAAGTTTTCCAAACAACATTAACATTGTACTGCTAAGTGACATGTCAGACATAGATATATTTGGCCCTTTTACACCTGGAGAAACTAGAAACTAAACTTTACTTAAATACCTACCACTATAGAAATATTTTCTTTTCAAGGTACCCTGTATATTTTCAAGGCACCCCAAAGACAAAATAGTTTTGTTAAGTTTTTGGGGCTGATTCAATCCCCTTCGCGCCTAGTTTTTTCGTTTTCACCTCATAGAGGTGTGTACAAAAAGACGCAAGCTTTCAGTCCCGTAATAGACTGGAAAAAGCNCACTTTGTGTTTTTTCCCGTCTTCATGCGGGATTGAATCGGCCCCTTTGAGTCAAAAAGCATAATAACTATTTACCCCTGCTCCTCCATTGTTAGTCTTAACATTGGGTTTATTCCATCAACAGGCTAATCAGGGAATGAAAACAGACACGGATGGTACATAAGGCACACTTCTGCCTGCCTCAGTGTCTTCTTTCTTTCCCTTCACGTATCAGGAGCAGGAGCTTCATTGTTTCTCCTTGTTGGGACCTTACATCCATCCACCATCAGCTGTTGCGATGCTCTCGGCGTTGATCTATGCCCCCTCGCAGGAATTACACATGGTGTGGGAGGCTTTTATTAGGTCTGGTAGCAGCAGTGGCTGCTTAACAATGTCGTACCCGGGTGAATCCATAGAGAACGTGGGCGTGATGTCACCAGTGCGCCTAACTCCTCCTCTGCTGTTTTAAAAAGGTGTGTACGTCACATCCAGGCACAGGTTCGAATACAGCCTGCTCCTATACCTTTACTACTGTGTTTGACAAAGCTTTTGGTTCCCTGTCTTCAGTGTAAATTATGGAGGATAAGATAAGATCATAAAAAAAAATGTTTTGATCATTGTCATATAAGATCTGACTCCAACAAGGACAAGATTAATACAAAATCTAAGCATAAAAAGACACATGAGTGTTCGTAATCCAACAAACAGCTTCCAGATAAATGTACCAGTACAGTATGTGATGAATGTAAAACTGGCCAACAGCAGCTCCCATCTTCCAAAATAGTGGTGGCTATGGCAGAAACTTTTATTACCAAGGATTATTTAATTAAAATTTAATGACAGATATCAAAGTCATCAATATCGCAGGCACTCTAAATTGTGTGTGGACAGTCTCAGCAGACATCCATACTATCCAATGGAAGTCCACATATCTTTTGTCTCCTAACTCAGAGATGAAGTGGGCCCTAATGGCATCCAAAGCCAACAACCAGCTCCCAATATGTTTCTCAAAGTACCAGGATCCTCAAGTCGATGGCCTACCCATGGACCCTCTCTCTGGCCTCTCAGTTCCCCTCATTCCAAGGGTCTTGATGAAAAAAAGAAGGGGAAAGACAACTGTAATAGCAGTACCTTACTGGCCAAGGAGGTTGTGGTTCTCCATAGCCCTCAATCTGTTCACTTCTTGGACTCTGCCATCCCCTATGGATGTGCTGATTCAGGGGTCATCTGCCTTCCCCCTCATTAAAAACCTGGCTTGACTACTTACATCAGAACCAAGATAAGGTAATAGCTACCCTTCCTTAAGCAAGAAAGCCCACTATGAATAAAAAATCACAGAGAGGAAATGGTGGTTTTCAGGCGAGTGTCTGTGCTCCCCTCTTGCTCCTTTCACCTACAACCCAGATTTCCAGCCTGGCCTCGACAACCTGGCAGACTCTCTTCCTCCGGTCATGGAGCTCATATTAAAATTAAAATTGCTTTGACTACATTTGAGGCACTCTATACCCAGTCACACATTTCCCCCAAAAAACATAATCTTCACAATTACCAAACTTCTTATTGAATTTTATCCTAACTGTCCCCTGTACCTTGACGCCTTTGAATGCGACCATGGGGGAGCTGATTCTCTCTGTCACTGACAAGTGCGAGGACTACATCGCTACCTAACCGTGGTTTGCATACCTTGACTAAGCTCCACTGGCCCATCGACCAAATGCCTGCTGTGCTTTTATCATGTGCCCTCCCTGTGATGCCACCCCTGCACTGCTGTTTCCTGGGTCTCCCTCCCCTTTTCCCTCTCCTTTCCTTGCGCTCTCTCTCTCTTTTCTTCTTTCTCTTTCCTGTTTATTTTGTTTTGTGGCTGTCCAGGTGTTCTTTTCTACCCAGTGACCTCTGTTGTCCACTGCTCGACCGTTGTTGGTTAGTGACATAATTGCGACTGTTTCATGCATTATTGCTCATGTTACATCTGTTTTGTCCTGCCAACTGTGTTAATTTTGCAGTGGTCTAAAGTATAATCTTCTTTGTATATACTTATTTTTTATTATAAAGCCCATACCAGTGAATCAAACTTTGGGACTACCCAACGACAGTGGAGGAGCAGGGGGTAAACAACATATTACTTATTAATTTGGTTACCTTGCTCCTCCATGTCAGTCGTTTTTTTTACCTCCATTATGGTATATTTGTGTTTACCTTTTTATCTTGTAAAGTTGAACACACTGAGGCGGGCAGTAATGTAGCTTATATACTGCTGGTGTGTGGGTTTTTTTTTTTTTTTTTTTTTTTTTTTTTTTTTATTTTCCCTGTTTCTCTGATTATCCTGTACACAATGTT
>JABWIB010002495.1:36600-48215 GCA_016617825.1 Platyplectrum ornatum | reverse complement strand
TAGCCTGTTTGTGTAAAATAAGCACAGGATCTGTGCTTACTATTAGAAGACTGACAGATCTGTAAGATCTGTCAGTCTCCTGTCCCTTTAAAGCCGCGAACGGCTAGTCTGAATNGACTAGCCAATCGCGGGCTTTGCCGGGGACAGGACCAATAATTTTGGTCCTCCCCGGCTCCCGTAGCATGGCAGCTGTCAGTGACAGCTGCCATTACTAAACTGTCACCCCGCGATGCCGTACGGCGCTCGTCATTACGGACCTTCCCGCTGTGCCGAAGGGGTTAATTTTAGTTTTTGATTAATAACAGTCACAAAAACATAGTTGAATGTTTTGAGTTTAATAGTATATGCATTGAAAACAGATTTATGATATGGCACATCTTTCTGCTGATTTATTATTGAAGCAGCTCTTATGCTGTCATACTATACAGACAAGGACTCAAAGTGGGTATTTATATGTCGGGGTATGGAGGAGGAAGGAGGACACGTGGACACGGAGGGAGCACAAAAAATAGGGAAAAAATACGCCTATCCAAAACCCTGTTGAAATCAATGTCAGACATGTTATTTTGATATTCAATTTCAAAATAACGCCTGAATTTCATTGCCTTTTGCATATTTTAATTCATACAACTGAAATTTTTTTTAATGTTAATGCCTGTGAACAGCAGAAACTGTTCAGACATGAGTGTACAATCCCTACACGTCATTTTAATGATCAGCTAAGATCAGAATAAATAGGGAAAATATGAATTACATTTTTAGATTACTATACTAATTTAGCAGGCGTTTTCTTATGCTGACATACGCTGCTGCTATTAATTAATATAGTAATTTAACCATTTTATTCTTACTTTCCTATGTTAAATAAAAAATAATTTCATTTGCTTCCCCCACAATTGAATCAGACCCTACACTGTTTTATCAAACTACACATTTACTCTTTTTACATTATAACTTTTCCTAAAGTAATGTCTGATATGCTACTGTACCAACTAATGATGAAAATTGTTTAATACTGTGCTTGGTTATTTTCATAGGCTGGAGTTAAAGGCACTTTAGGTCGTCTTTTGGGAGTTTTTGAGGTAAGTAGTTTTATTTCAATACAGATGACATATATAAAAGCATTTTTGTAACTTCCTATTTTAAAGAAATATTTGAACAAATCAATGATTTATTTTGAATAATAATATGCTTCAAGTAGTTTACAGAGATGTACATTAAGACAATTTTAAGACCAGTTTAAAGGTTAGAGGACATAATAAATTGGACTTTTTCTACCTTTTTCTTCTAAGTCAATCAGCTCAGTAGTTGGAGAGAGAGAGAGAGAGAGAGAGAGAGCGAGAAGAGACTGTGCTATTGTCTTCTGACAGGCACTGGACTTAACATCCTCTGTCTACATTTTTCTATGTAAAGAAGAAACTGAGGGGAATGGGTAAAGGGGCTAGCAAGCAACAAAGGGCAAGAGGGATTTAGAGAGCCACAAATTGGACAAGTATTGGGCATAGAGTATTGTACAAGTACAATGATCTCAAGAGCCAGGACGAACAGCTAATAGGTATGAAACAAAAATATTTGGCATCTGTCCTTAATTTTGCAGTGAAGAAGGCTTGTTCCTTCAACCAGTACGATCTAATACAGGATAAAGTAATAGTCCACAACAAGGACTACATTCCATGAGTAAATCAATTTACATGCATGAACCCACTAGTCAACCAAGCCACTAGGGCTCTGTGGCCTATTATTAAGTCTGATAATAATCTCCCCTATTTGAACACTAAGAGAATCATGCCTTGCTTTAAGCGAGGTCAGAATATACGAGATCAGGTTGTTAACAGATATGACGGGCATGACTCCAAAAGTAACAACATTTCTGACAAAAGTCTCTGGATGCTATAAATGTGCTGATTGCATGACATGTAGACAGATGATCCCTGGAAAATTCTTTACACATCCTAGATCAGGAAAATATTACGCTTTTAAACATGTCCTCACCTGCACTTTGTGGTATATTTGTTATCTTGTCCATGCGGAAGAAGATCCGCATGTTCCGAGAGCGGATTAATTTACACAGAGCCACAGTTCATGCGGCCTTAAAACAAAGCAGTGCTGATAAACCAGTCATTTTATGGATTGTAAACCTCTATTATAGGACTTAAGGTGTATTGATCATGTACCGGTATCTATTAGGTGAGGAGATAGAGAGACAGCATTATTGCGACTGGTGTCGAAATGGTTCTTCACTCTAAAAACTGTGTACCCATGAGGCCTAAATGGTTTGTTGCTTGTGCTTAGTTTTTGGTTTTGACAACAAATGAGCAATAATTGGAGTTATTCATTTCCTGGCAGAAAGTTTTATGTTTGGGGAGTATCATGGTGTTGGTCATTTATATATTTAAATATGTTTCTGATTTGTATTACCTTTATTTTGTTTATTTATAATGCTATAATGTTTTTCTTTAGTTTAATTTTTTCTGGTAACAATGTTTCCCCTGTTCATGAGACTTGGAATGTTCTTCCACTATTATTTGTATTGTGGTGTTTGATGGCCAGCATGGAGCCGCTTTGTGAGATAGACTCCTTGCTTATCAGTATATGTGCCATCCTGTCCTGTCAGATCGTTGTGTGCAGGCTGCATGTAGCATCTGGCGTTGGGAGGTTATCTTCTGTAGGGGGCTCTACCCGTTTCAGCGTGGTGTGCAGGGCATCGGGGGCCGTGCTGTGAGCTGGATTACATCGATCTCCAAGGTGGGAGGTCTTAGGGAGGGAGCACAAACGTAAATGCGGACCACAAGTAAATATGCACTCGATTGGAAGTTAGAAGAACATACAAGAAAGGGATACTAGATTTCTATGTTTCCATACCGTCTCTTCTGAATGTCCATACCACCACTTCTAAATTTCCACTTCGACCACTGCCCTAGATCATATTAAGATGAATGAGAGAAGTGTTTTGGCTTTGCCAACTGAATACCCTCAAACCCAGAGGTCTTAGTGACAACTACTAAATAGCCCCCTAATCTCACAGAGAATTCTTTTATTTTTTTCTTTTATTTTGATTTATTCATTATTATTACTATTAGTAGTAGTATATATCATTTTTATTATTATCTGATTGCAATTGAGTTTCATAACCTTTGTATTTATTATTCTGCTTATTTTAAATATTGTAATACAATATTTTATTATATTATATATTGTTTTTCATTTTATACATTATCTTTTATTCATGTTCTGAGCAGTTGTTTTGTTTGTACAGTTTCTAACTTTCAATCGAGTGTATTGAGTGCATATTCACTTGTGGTCCGTGTTTACATTTGTGGTCCCTCCCTAAGACCTCCCACCTTCCTCCTCCAATCCCTGACAACCCTTACTGTAAAACCTTAAATAGACAAATTTCATGTGCTGGAGAAAATTGTCATCGAATACAGGTCCCAATGGAACGGACCACCTTTTGCTTTTTGTATTTTGCTCTCACTGGGCCAGATTCACACTTACACTCTCATAGGTAAATCGATGTTGAATTGCAAGAGAGGAAAATTTAATTAATTGCAATCAGTATTACAGGTGAGAGATGATTCCATCACAAGTCTAATAACAGTGTAACAGTAACACTGGTCAGTATCTGTGTGCAAAATGCAAAAATAAAGTATTGTCCCTGCATGCAAACATTAATATTCATTTTATCCCCCCCCCCTGCAATTCAAGTGTAAATCAGAATCTCGCCTTCTTTATGTATTGATCATGTAGAGACAGTGCTGTTGCAATGGACACTTTGGCTACTGTTAATCACTCTGTGAAGTGTTTTTTTCTTTCTTTTCTATTTTTTCATGAAACTATTAAACTGATGATTTACTGTAATATTATTAGGGTATTTTTTGTCAGTATGAGGATAATGGTAAAATGTTTTTCATTTGTTGTATCCCTATCCTGTATTTTTCTTTTGCAGAATTGTGAACGCAAGCACAGAACATTTGTTTATGTTTTAATTGTTAATGAGATACTGGAAGACTGGGAGGATTCAGTGAATATTGGTATGAGATTTTAGTTTCTACAAAGTTCATACAATTCATTGCATATGCATAAGATGTCTAACTAAGGAAACAGTGAAAGATGCAATAAGAATGATTATGATTGTAAGTTGCTTGATATACCAACTTTTGCTCTAATGTCATATTCCTGGTCACTTTTCATAGGACGGAAACGACGCTGGTTCAGCATTGAGGAAGCAGTCCATGCTTTGCAGGGTTACAAACCAGTGCAAGCTTCTTACTTCCAAAGCCTGAAGCAGACCTGCCACGCTAATAATGGAGCCATCCCCCTGCCCAGCCAAAGTGCACTACCTGATTTCAGATGACCTAGTCACTCTTTGGACTCAACTCTTGCCCATCCTCTCCTTTCTTTTTCTATTGTGAAAAACAGATTCCAAGCAGACACACGTAATGTGTTGAACGACACTGGGCCTCTGAAATAATTTTTTGTTTTCAGAGATGGTTTGTGCATGTTNTAATATTCCCTTTCCCATATAACACTAATACCTTGTTTAGTGTCACATTATTCTCAGGTGTGTGTCATGACTAGAGCTGTTTTTGTTGTTTTGTTGTTGTTTTTTAAAAATAATTTCTTATTCTTTATATTCTAACACTGTACTCTTCAATAGTTTGCCTCCCTTTTACACATAACCATGTTGTCTGCTGTCATCTCTGACCTGTACTACATGTTAATTTTACTAGGTATGTGAAACTACAGCTAACCTCACAAACTAAGAGAGTAATCATCAAAGCGGTGGAAGAAAATAAACCATTTTGTAAACTAAAATGTGATACAAGATACAGTTCAATATATTTTATGTAAGTGTTATGTATACGATGCAGGCAAACAAACAAAAAATAATATTACTAAACGTGTCAGCATCATGTGTTTTTCATTCATATTCCTAAATTCATCTTTTTTAAGATGGTGGTTACATCCTTTCCTTTATATGAAAACAAATATACATGTGAAACGTTGTGAATATCCAGTAATGTATAACTGTGTTTCTTGTAACCCTATTTTACCTGAGTAATATAATTTCATAATAACACTAATAACAAATTTTCTGGTGGTGCCTATGTTGTTACAATGACTTACTATGATTTCACGGTCATGTGATTTACAACAGGGACATACAAACTGTGACTATACTGTAAACAGTGTTGTTTTATGTGACCTACGATCATCATCATGTCTACTAACACCTTCCAATTTGTTCATGCAGTTATTGGCATTAGTTTAAAAGAAGAAATCTAGAACTCACTACCTCTTGGGAAATATAATTTTTTTAAAATATTTAATGCTGCATGTTTTAAATGGTCTGCCTACTTTTCTATATTACCTTCAAAAACATACAAAAATCACCTTTTCTGGTACATGAATGAAGGGTGATGGAACCGGTTCAGTATCTGGAAATATTTCCTACAACCCTTTGTTTAGAGCACACTCTCAAGTAAAAGTATTTTTACTAGTGTGGTATACAGTGAATAAATGTAAGGTTAATCCTCAATCTAGAAGGCATTATACACTGTATTTTATGATGGAATAAATATTTAATTTTCAAGAACAGAAACTTTTGGCAGGGCTTTAGGCCTCATATTATAACTTTCCACGTTTTACATTTGTTGCATTTGCACCAAAATCCATTCATTTATTCCCCCATTTAGATCAAAATTTTGCAGATATTTCATGTGCCATACATTTAACATAAAGTTCAGGTGTTTATTAGTTAGGGGCTTTGAAACTAGTTAGTTTGTCATTTAATTTGTATGTATATGTACCTTTTTGGATAAATTTGACCTTATAATTAAAAATAAATAATAATAAAAGAATACGCTAATCCAGAGTTTTGTCTTAACAAAGCTATCATAAAGCATTAGCACAATCCTGTAGTATAGGGTTTGTGTATATTTACATTATATAGACAGAACCAATAGTGGAATTATAGTACTACATATTTAGGTATAGAAAATGTTTTATATTCAAATTAGGTAGTAGCATTGGTACAGATTTGTCTAAACAAGGTTCTCAAACCTGTCCTCAAATACTGAGCACAGAAAATACACCAAACTGGAGGATAGCATCTAGGGAGCTACATATGGAGTGCATCCTGTCCTCCCTGACTCCAGTAATTGTGCCTTTAATTGAATACTGTTCTTTGATAGAACATGCTAACTGCTCTATTACCAAGGCAAAGGACTGCATTCAGATCTACGTACATTTGAACTTATGAGCAAAACCATGTTGAATTGCAGGGAAGTTAAATCTCATTATTGGAAACAGTATTAGAGTTGAGAGATGATGTTTCCTAGCCCAAGTCTAATAACAGTAACACTGGTCAGTATCTGTGTGCAATAATTGAAAGCAAAGTATTCTCCCTACATGCAAACATTAGCATTCAAAAATACCCTCAACTCCAAGTATGTATTTAAGTTTCAAAGTAGTATCCAAGTAGACTTCTTAGGCATAAATCTTAGGCATTAGATTTATCTAATAAATAAACAGTAAATGCTTTTTGACAAGTTATACAGGCATTTCTCTGTGTTTCTAAATTAATGTCTACTGCTTCTAAGTATACTGCTTCTAAAAAGTCATAATGAGCGATTATGCAAATCACATTCTTGCTAATATTTAATAATGCATGTTATGAAAGTGACTTACGTTTATTATAAAAAGCAAAGGACCATGAGAAACCAGTGCCAAGCCTATGCTGAAGAAGGCGCGATGCAAGGAGGAAAAGCAGTGTTGCAACTCTGTACAAAATCTTTGTCTTTATGCATCAAGCAACCTGCTAAATCTAAATGTTGATAAAGGGAAATAGTAAATAGCTGAGTAGTGGCATATGGTAAAATAAACAGCATACATATACAACTGGTATACAAATGTCCAAAAATAAAAGTGCACACATAGGGTTTCATATTAAGGGATCCCAAATATAAAGCCTAAAATAGACTCACCGGCATAAGTGTTATGAGGAAATAGACACAAAAGGAAATAATTTCAATCAATTAATTGAAATAGTAATCCTATTAAATCAATTGTAATATAAAAATATCAATTTGTATTTATAAAAAGGTAAAAAATATATAATAGATAATCCCTAGAGAGTTCCATATACCCTACAGAGGGTACAGTCTGTGATTTCAGCGGCGACTCAACAATCTCAGGCAAGTGGATGGGAATAGTCCCTTGTCCCTGGTCTGAGAAATATGAGTGTTTCAGCTTATCCAAACATTTACATTTTGAAATTGAAAAATGTTTTGGAATAGAGACAGCCAACAGACATTAGCAAAATATTAAAGCAAATAAATAGTGATCAATATGCATGTACAAGGTAGTCCACTTACTTTAGCAGAGATAGTCGTGGGACAAGTCTAGCAAAACATGTAGCTGACCATGTGCACTGGCTGGCAGGATATTATGTAAAGNAGAGTAACTTCTGGCCACACAGTTGCTTCACTTCTACAAACTGATCCTGGAATTATTGGACATCAGCTGCAAAATCCAGGAAGACAGAGATCCTTTAAATATTATTCAACATCTGAATAGCATATTGATCCTGTAGATTAGGGTACAAGCCCCAGTAGGAAAATATTGGTTCTAACATTCAATCATCTCTCCTAAAATAAATTCTGAACTGTCAAAAAGCTGCGTTATGCAGGATTGCAAACACTTTTACAGATTGGACGGAAAGACAGAAAGGGGACATCTGTGACTTCATATGTGTTAGTGTTTGCCTTTAATGCAAAAGCGTATGATGGCAGAGAAGACCCCACAGAATTGCAAGTACCTCAGGAGCAGACCCACCAGAGATCAGTTTCCAGGAATAAACCTTATCTGTGTGGTGTGCATGTTTTACATGGGTTTATGTGGGCTTCACCCAGGTGCACTGGTTTCCTCCCACAATAGGCTGATAAGGCTGCAGCCTAGAGCGCCGGACTCCAGGGGGTGCATAGCCACACTCAAAACCCCTAGTTCTGACAGGAGCTGCAGTGGCACCAGCAGACTGTCTCAAACTGTCAAGGAGAATGGCCTGTCACTGCCACTTACAGCACCTCGTTTTTTTTTAGCAATTCGTGGTTAGCGAAGGGGTGCCAAAAAATGTTTCCGCCTAGGATGCTGAGAGTCTTAATTAGGTCCTGCTTGGTGGTAGGTTAATTGTCAGGTTACAAAATGAGCCTTATTGTGTTTGATTTTAAATCAACAATATAAATACAATTCCATAAGTATTCACCTTTATAAGACAGATAGAACTATTCATATCATTTTTATGTTTTAAAAAGTCATCATTTTGTCAGTCACTCACTAAAGCTAGCCATATACTATACGATAAATTGTTCCATTCGAAAGATTTTTCATGTTGAATTGCAGGGGTGGTAAAATGAATGTCAGTGTTTTCATGCACTGAGAATACTTTATTTTCGCATTTTGCACACAGATACTGACCAGTGTTAAGCTGGCCATACACTATGCATTAAATTGTTCCAATTGACCATCTTTAGTCAAGAGATGGAAAAACCATGATGAATTGCAGCGTCACTGTTACACTGTTATTAGACTTGTGCTAGGAAACCTCATCTCTCACCTGTAATACTGATTGCAACTAATTCAATTTGCCTCCACTGCAATTCAACATGGTTTTGCCCAATCTTTCGATTGGAACAATTTATGTTATAGTGTATGCACAGCTCTACTCACAATCTATTCATATGATAAAAACACATTGGCTATGACAAAATTTTGTTGTTGCCAAATATATTGCCATCCCTGGGGAATGGGACACATTCATAAACAGACATTCGCACATATTATTATTATTATTATTATTAACGCTTATTTGATACATACACACGTACACTAAGTTGCAATTCATCAATAATATATATGTCCACTTTGAGAATGTAAATATTAAACATCTCTATACCCCTAAATCTGTAATTGGAATGGACAAAACTTATTCCACCTGTAACAGTGACTGTGTGCAGGCCCTGTGACAGGGAACACATAGGGGGACTGTTGTAATGACTTCTGGGGGCAGAGGCGGAACTGGACATGGACATTTCATATTTCACAACCATACCTTGAGGTGTGGGTGTCGAGACAGAGAGATGGCAGAAAGAGAGAGAGAGAAAGAGGGGGCCACACACACAAACACACACACACATACACGGGGGCTGCACGCACACACACACACACAGCAGGGGGGCTGCACACACACACAGAAGGGGGAGTGCGCACACACACACAGAAGGGGGAGTGCACACACACACACACACAGAAGGGGGAGTGCACACACACACACACACAGAAGGGGGGGCTGCACACACACACGGACCAAGTTGTTACTTTTCCTCCTGTGCCCTCGATGTTGAACTTTTTCCTGTGCTGAGGGGAGGGAGAGGGAGGTGATAGTGGAGTGGAGAGGGGAGGGGGGGTGAGAGCGATCTTTAGCAGGTTCTACAGCAGCACTTCACAGTCCAATAGATGTGCAGCTGGCAGGGGGAGCGCACAATTTCAGTGCTCTAGTGGTGAGTTTAGCAGCAGCCCACTGGTGTGATGTCATGCACCGGCTGCGGACAGTTCATTAATGAATTGCTGCAGACCAATGCCCACTTATGTGGATCATATGCCCCAGGGAATCGCCACAGAAGTTCCCTGGGGTCATAATATAATATCTGCTGGAATGACTGGCGGTGCAGTGGTGTGCCCGTTTCAGAATTGGCCCCGGTGCCTGGCACCGGCTGCACCGCCGGTAGTTCCGCCTCTGTCTGGGGGCCCCTTCAACACCCCACTACAGTCCATACGAGCTGGCAGCAGAAACAGTTTATCAGTGTTTTCCTTCAGTTGTGTTGAAACAATACTGTGTGATACTGAGGTCATATATGTGTATGCGTATATGTGTATGCATATGCCCTTCCCCAGCAGACAATCATCAATGTATGCACATCGCAGTTTGACTTTCTATAGACGGCAAGTTTAGATAATAAACATAAAATATTTTCAATAATTTTCATTTATTTTTACTATACTTTTATATAAAAAATACAAAATTATTCCAGGGTTGTTATTAAATCCCTGATCGACACTGTTCAGATTAGCACTTGTGTCCTGCCTTGCATAGCAGAATAATCATGTGATTGGATTGAAAAGTGATGTCATATTAAAGGGATTGTGCATGGCATAGGGGCACAGCAGGGCATCAGTGCATGGCATAGAATCACAGCCAAGGGATCAGTGCATGGCAAAGAGGCACTGCAAGCAAACAAGGCAAATATCAGGGGAAAATTTAGAATTTTGGAAGGGGGGTTTCCAAACTATTGGCTACAGATCCTCATATATAACCCATCTGATGGGTTAAGAATCATTATAAGCACATTAAAGTATATATCAGTTACCAATTATACATTTTTGTGCAATCTCATAACCTCCGTACACTTTAGTGTGCTTATACTGATCTTTAAACCATCAGATGCTTAACCAGGTGCTCAGCCAGTCTTAACCAGTCAACCATCCAATAACAATAAATGCTAATCAAATTACCCATAGTTGGCACTCTTCTTCAACAATATCCATTAATATATACAATCATGATTGTAGCTTGCCACGCTTATATGTATTGAGCCCCTGAGGATGATGCATAAAGTAACATGAACAGCTGTCAGGCCGGGATAATGTACTGGAAGTGACAGGAGCCACCGGACAAAGTTTGCACATTGTGGATTTCTTTGCACATCTTACATGGTGGAATGGAAATTAAATATAAAACCTTGACCATACCATATTACGGTACATTTTTATTTTGTATATGAAAAGAAAGAAAGAATTGGTGGATATTAAGAAGAGCAGCAACTATAGTTAATTTGATTAGTTTCGATTAGCCTTTATTGAGAACCATGTATAAGGTAGAAAAATAGTTAAAATAATGAATAACAGATATTATGCAAACTGCAAAACAATGTAATATTACAGTCCATCAGCATCTCCATACATTATATGTGACTTGTCTATGGTATGGTATTGTATGGTATCAGGGAGGCTTCAATTTATAACATGCAGCATAATCAGTGAGACATTGTAGGAAAAAGTCACTTCCCTTAAAGAGTGTAGCCAGTGTACACCCGGAGGCAGGTAAGATATATTGTACAGCAAAACACAGTGTTCTGGGAAGCCTTAGTATATGGCAGCTGGTTCTCTGGAGCTATCGTGCCACAAGTGACACCACGCCTTCATGCAGGGATTGAAACAGAGCACAGTTAATCAGATGGCAGCCTCTAAATGTGCAGGTTTTCCACATCAACAGTCTAACGCATGTCATAGGTTAGCCATCACGGGTGTATACTGTGAGCAGTGGATACAATGTATCAGTGAAAGACGCTGCTCCTCCGTGTAGAATGTGAGCTGTGGATACAATGTATCAGTGTGAGACGCTGCTCCTCCGTGTATACTGTGAGCAGTGGATACAATGTATCAGTGAAAGACGCTGCTCCTCCGTGTATACTGTGAGCAGTGGATACAATGTATCAGTGTGAGACGCTGCTCCTCCGTGTAGAATGTGAGCAGTGGATACAATGTATCAGTGTGAGAGA
>JABWIB010002495.1:16146-35958 GCA_016617825.1 Platyplectrum ornatum | reverse complement strand
AATGCATCGGTGTGAGAGATGCTGCTTTTCCGTGTAGACTGTGAGCAGTGTATACAATGTATAGGTGTGAGAGAAGAGACGCTGCAGCAGCTCTCTTACAGGAACAGTGTGAAGACAATCTTAGCACACACAGAATAACAGCATCTGCTGCTCTGTGTATTGATGTATTTCATCTTATTTTCATTTGGGGGAGGGTTCTGGGCAACTAGACCCCCCCCTGGGGGCACCTATGAATATCTGCAAATGAAAAATGACTTTTGAAAAATAATAAATACTTGCCATCTTCATCATTATTTCTGACTCTGACATAAAAGACAGATAGTACCAAAAAGCATTAGAAACTAATAAAAAATGTACAGAAAATAATCTAAATAAATGTTCAAAAATGTTTTTATTAAAAACAACGAAAATAAATGTGTGCCCAAAACACTGCTGCAGTAGATAAGCTGTCCAATTATGAATGGACAGTGACAGACTCCATAGTCCTAGTAACATAGTAACATAGTTGTTGTCCATCAAGTTCAACAGATTTTAGATATTGTGTGATCCTAATCTTATAATTGAAGTTCATCCAAGTGAAGCAACAGCCATGGTATGAAAAAGCTCCCTCCTGACTAGGGTAATATTTTACTTACCAGTCGTAACCCTGGATACCTTTTTGATCTAAAAACTTGTCTAACCCATTCTTAAAAACATCTATTGAACCTGGTAATAAATTCCACAGCTTGACTGTCCTTACTTTAAAGAACCCTTTCCTCTGTAATAAAGTTTATTGCATATTAACCCTTTGCTTTATTTATTTTGGCTTTATGCCATTAAAATATTCCACATAACTATTTTGTAAAGCATAGCAATTACAGAGGTATTTCTTGCTCACAATTTCTAAGGAATTTGTCACACATACCCCGTTCACATAAACTACCCTGGTAAATCTGTTTTTAACGAGCAGGGTTTTCAGCTGTGGATCTGAATTACCCTGGTAATTAACCCTGTTCACAGAGCTGAATTACCCTGGTAATTAACCCTGTTCACAGAGCTGAATTACCCTGGTAATTCACTAACTACCCTGGTAATTCACAATTTACACCGTTCACAAAGAACCAGGGTAGTTAGTAGTNATTTTAGCGCCGTTCACAATATGCACANTACCCTGGTAGTTCAGTCAACCTGGGAAATTGACTGAATTACCCGGGTAATAGACATTTTTGTGAACGGGGTATAAATGTGTTGCTCTTCATAGGCAGTAATTGTAGATGCACTTTTCCTTTGTCAGTAACTTCATGGGAAATGGCCTTAACACATTGGGTTCAAGTCTAGTCAGAGTCTACCCAACAGGTCACAAGAACAAAGCTATCAAGCTATCATGCCGTTTTAGATGACCAAAGTAATAAATCTCTTTCCAGATCTACCTTTCTTTGAAATGTTCAACATTAAGAGTCCCTGCTCTCCTTACTCACTAAAGACCTGTGCAGGTACAGTTGCCTGTTGTTACAGCTTGCCTTTACCGATTATAATCGAATGTAACCACATTACTGATAACAGGTCTAAAATTCTTATACCAGATGCAATATACCACCCGTATTTGAGGCGTATAGCTCATTTCTTACCAGAGTTTGATCCCCAAGCTTTAATAATGCTGCTCCTTGGGAGAAATATTCTCATTTTGCATGTCCATATGCAACAGTGTCATCTACAGAGATTAATATACTGAAAAGACAATGCCATATAGCATTTATCATTCTACATGACCTACTGACCAACCACCTTAAAGACACAATATATTTTATGTGTCCTGAATTTTTGTACAATTCAGAACATGGCACCACAAATCCTGACACATTTGCACTAGTGGACGCAGATATGGATGCAGAAATCCATCCTCAGGTGTCAACCCTGCATACAGTGACTTCAGACAACCATCTTAAATCTCACTGGTTTAGTAGGTTTTCGACCTGGAAATCACTTGTTCGTGGTATCACCAGTTTAGCTCATGTAGCTCGTTCTTTCAAAGATGTCCCAACAGACTGTGTCAATAACTGTACAGGCTGGCACTGCTGTAAGAATGTCTTCACAATTACAGACCTGGACCATTCAAACAGTTCGGACTCAACAGGAAGTCTATGCTAGAGAAACTGACAGCATCATTAACAAAAAACCTATCTTTAGTGACAGTGTTTTAAAGAAACTCGATCCATTCATTGATGGCGATGGCCTGTTAAGAACTGCATCTTTGCGTTTTCCCGTCTTTGCACAGGATTGAATCGGCCCCTCTGTCTTGAGCACCATGGCTAAACCAATGCTCCTAGTTCTGTCCTCAACTCCATGTGGTCCCTAGTACTCCTTTCCCACTCTGTTTCCAGTTTTGTCTGTCACTTCTCGCCTTCCCTGCTGCTTTTCAGTTCTGTTCCTTGCTCTTTATCTTTCTCATAGATCTTGAGTCATTTACACTCTGTTGCCTAGGTTACCAACTGTTTACCGTATTCTTTCTTCTAGAACTGTCCACTCTAAGGCTTAAATTTACCTTGCAGAGAGATTGAAAATTCTGGATGTTGCAAACAATCAGACTCAAGTTCACATTCTCCAGTGAGTAAAATGAGCTTGAAACAAAGAGCTTGAATCTGTTTGGTTGCTATGGCAACATACCCGATTTTCAATCTTAGTAAATTTAAGCTAAAATGTGATCATTTCTCTCTCCTTTTCTCTCAGTTGTCAGTTCCCCTACTCTCTCACTGTATTCATTTGGTCTTTCTCTCCTCTTATCTTCCTGTTCTGGGATTAATGCTGGACATAAATAATTAGTAAATAGGGTTTGAAATATTGTAATGGTGAACACGCGCCAATGACAGAAGAATCTCGATCACTTGGCAGTGTCAGCATTTTATGGCTGACATGCTATGTTTTGGCTTTCAGAACATTTGTGTTACATGCTACACCCATATACTAANCAAGTACTGGAAGAACATAGATGTTAGGCCACACATGATATGCTTAACAGTTTAGTAAATAGATAAGAGGAGTATAAGAAAAAGGAGGCTCTGCAGCAGCTGGGTCTACCCTTAATTTCAAGTGCCAAATTTGTTGCTAAAGGCCATGTAGCCCTTACAAAACCACAGCCACTTTTTCAGAATGGTATAGTATGGTGCCTGTGACTACCAATGGCCAAATACAAAATACACCTCAAATTAGTTTGAGATGTTTTCTGTTTATACATCGTTAATTTAGGTTTCCAACTAGATCTAATTGTTTTAAAGTAACACGTACACACAAATAGTAAGTGATTCTTGCTCCAGCTTCTCATTCTCTTCTTAGTCCTGCTCCACTCCCCATTCTGCCGGCTCTTATGCTGTCCATACACTAGTGAGATGTGACATTTACCTTTCTCTTATACCCCTTTTCCACTGAAATAGAAACCAGAGTTTATGCACATAGAAACAGGTTTAGTTTGGTGGAAAAGGGTCCCAGGAAATTAAACCCGGGTCACACTGCAGTGGAAAAGGGGTGTGAATTAGCATTCTGGTCTGCATTGCTGTGTACAATTGAAATTTGATGCAGTTCATTAGACCCAGGTGTTCTGCCTGGCAGTGGAAAAGGTGTCTACCCTGGAAAAAACCCTGGTACAAATCGCATTGGAAAATGCAGGGTACAAACCCAGGTCTGAACCCAGCAGCTCTCGCCTAGACCTAAATTTACTAAGCAGGGAGATTGCAAAGGTGGGACGTTGCCCATAGCAACCAATCAGATGCTCACATTCTTCAGTATGTGAAACGAAACTGAGAGCTTGAATCTGATTGGTTGATAAAGGCAACATCCCTACTATTCAATCTCCCTGCTTAGCAAATTTAGGCCCCAGACAGAGAAGCTAAATGCAGGGTTGCCTACTTTAGAAAATGGATTTCAGGGAGATTGTGACAAGTGCTGCACAAAAGGGGTGTAACTTGTACCACCAAAGGGGAGTGTCCTGTGGATAGCTCCACCCATGGGTGTGTCTAGCTCTGCCATGAGAACTNTNNCANAATAAAAATAGCTGCATCAGTATTTATTNTTTCTTAAATTGTCAGTAAATAATCACTGTCACTGTTTATTGTGAATAGATGCAAATAGGAGAACCAGTAACTTCATTATCTGTATAGAAATAGGACACAATGTGTGATTTCTATCATCATAACACAATGTCTTCTTCACCTGAATGANCATCAGGGAGATTATCCAGCACTTCAGGGAGTCAGGGAGATCACCCACTTTTCAGGGAGTCTCCCTGATATTCCGGGAGAGTTGGCAACCATGGCTAAATGTCATAAGCCGCTTTCCGTACACACTGTGAGCCCATTGCTTATATGAGACACACCACATGTGGAGGATCTGTCAGCGTGCAGCAGGTGTGTCACGTCCATATACACTGTATTCATGAAGCAGCTTTACATCACACACTGGCAGCATATATACTGTGCATTTATCTGTACGACACTCATCACGTCATAGCCGAAAAGTACCCCCTGCAGAAACACATGTTCCCCACAGAGCACACTCCGCCATATCCCCGGCATTGTGGACGCCTCATGCCCCGCCCCTGAGTCATTATTGGCTGACGCTTCCTGACATTCTCTTCCGGGTACAAAGACTGAGAGGATTCGGAGACGTCTGAGTGGGTGAGGCTGTTATGACTGTGTTATTACTAGCCGTATACACATTATTTACTGATTGTAAGATGTACCACACACATTCTATACTGTGCCATCAGCCACTATCCCCTTCTATGGTCTATCTGAATGACCTCTGCTGCTGTGTTGTGTGAGCGGTTTATGGAGCATGTATCTATCCATAGCTACATTAACACTGCATGAATAGTGTGTGGCAAGGACAGGCTGAACCGAGCAAGTGGTGGGGTCACTGTGGTGAATGATTAAGCCTAGTCACCCTGCCCAGTACACAGAGGATGTTTATATGTCTGGTATGGTGGAAAGCAATATAATATATTATTGCTCAGAGATGACAGTGGGGAGTAACATTGGATGTTAATAGAGAAATAGCAGTAGATGGGATTTGTAAGGGTTTGCTTGAGATGTATCATGTGATCTATAGATATGGGGGGTGGGCTTTATAAGAGGTGTATCCCCCCTCCCTTCCCCAAACTCCCCATTATAAAAATGTATATTCTATAATACTGAGGCNGCCTGGAGCTGATGTCCACAATCTGGCTAGATTTTCAAATACAGTTTGTTCTCATTATTTATTATTTTTTTGTCTTGTGCCATATGACTAGCACAGAGATGGGTGTTTGAACCAACATATTGTTTATTACATTCACATAAAACCAGATAAATACCTTGGTTACCTTGNACAAGTAACCATGGGCAACTACCAATTACCCCAAAAACATAAAGAAAGCAATGGATAAGTGACAGCTTAATATCAAAGTACAAATTTTAATTTGCAGGAATGATTTTATCTGGCATGAAATTCATATTTGTATAACTAGATTTTATCTTTCACAGGTCAATTCAGAGAGATGTTCTGTCTTATCAGAAACGAAAATATGCAGCTCCACATATAGGGGCCGATTTAATCCCTTGCGAAGACGGGAAAAAACGCGAAGTGCATTTTTGTATGCGGCTCAATGAGCCGCGAACGAAAAAAACGCGAGTTTTCCTGCCTTACGCAAAAATCGTAAGGCAGAAGAAATTCGCGCGAAGGGGATTGAATCGGCCCCATAGATTGACAACATCAAGTCCCGAAAAAAGGATCACAATATTTTCATCATCATCATCAACCATTATCAGCGAGTATCTAGTGTAAACGTGTTGGTGAGGATACCAGATACCAATTAATCTATCAGTGGAGCTGCATATTCTCCTTTTCATGCTGGTCTGAGAGCCTTTAAACGTACTTGTATTAGGACAGAACATCTCTCTGAATTGACATGTGAAAATAAAAACTGGTTATAAGGATATTCATTAAATTACAAGTAAATTAGTTACTGTGATTGAATATTTATACTTAAGCTGGCATCATTTTTGATTGTTAGGGTGCATTGTATTTATTGCCTCTGCTTACTGGTATCCATACCTCAATCAAATAAATAATACCCCGTTCAGATTGCCTAATAAAGCCGTCGTTTTCGCTGAGTGTAAAAGGCGCCGTTTGAAGGCAATCTGAACATTGCCTTTTCAAAACGGTGCCTGAGGAAAAAGAAGGTTTTTTTGTCAGCTCGCCGGCTTTCTCAAAGCAAACTGAACGTGTCTGCCGGCTCCAGCGCGTATGAGGGGGGTGATTGGCCTAAAAAGACATGTGATCATTACGATCACAGTCTTTTTAGGTGACCTCAACTACACACAGGACGCCGGCTTCAATGTAAAGCCGGCGTTTCCTGGAACACTTTCTGCTGTAAGCTCTCCCTGCGGCTTTTACACCGCAGGCAATGTGAATGCGGTATAACATTAATGTAATAAAATGCTTTTTGGTAAGTTTAGTTTCCTCTGAATGGATACAAAATGAGTTGCTTTNGTTTTTATGGGCTCTGCATCAAGACTGGAATTGAGGTTGTATACAGGGGTTATATTCAATTTTTACATACTACCACTTCTAAATGTCCATGCCACCACTTCTGTATTTTCACTTTGACCCCCTGCTTTGTACACTAGATAGGAACTAATAGAAACCATTTGACTTAATTAGGATATTTTCTTCTGCTTATAAGTATATGCAGGTTTTGTTGGAATGTGGCCAGTTAGCAAACAACCTTCTAATAATAAATTCCAATTTTTTCCAGAATATGTTTTCTAATTTCTGCATTGAGAATTATGTTTAGTCACCATTAGAATGTAGTAGAACATTAGTGTTCCTATACTATAGTGTCCTATACAATTCTAGTCGTCAAAAGGACTTCTCCATAATTTATATATAATATCATTGGTATCATTTATTTCATTCATCTGTATTTGATTTCTGGAACTATGTCTCGACCACATAACAAAAACACAATCTAAATAGGGAGTCTATGTATGGAGATGACCGCACCACATGAGGTAATGTTTTCATCGGGCCATATGTGATAATCAAACATTATTTTATTGATCTAGGCATTGTATTGTCACATTCACCCTGCAAATTCATGTTCTGTTGTAACATACTTATTTTGCTACTTCTCTCTGTTTTTAGATTCTTGGCTTTGGCAGATTCCTTTTCTCACCCTCATGCCCCCCTCACTTCTGCCATGAGTAACTCCACAGATCCTGAAACTAATAATATAAATGGTGATTCCATGGGGGGGATCGTACTGGTCCCTTTCTTCCTTATCACTGTGCTCGGTGTAGTTGTGGCTGTGGTGAGTGCTAAAAACCCAAATTTACTTTTACCATACTATATTATGTTGTCATGGTAATTTTCACAGAATTGCATTTTACCAGGCCTGTACTGTCTTTAAAAACNCACGTTTTTTGTTATTCTAAGGGCCTGATTCAGTTGCTTGCGAAGTGCATAGAGAAGCATATTAAAAAGCTATTTTTTCCCATAATTCTAGATGTCTTCATGGTCAAGCCCTAATAATCATGCACTGTGCAAAAATATTTTAACTACACTGCTATTCATGTGCTTATAGTACAAATTGCTACTATAGAAGAAACTATTAACAAAAGGTATTGTTTCTCTGTTCACAGATCATGTATGTAAAGAAGAGAAGAAGGTAATTATAATGAATATGGATGCCTTGNATCCCATGATATTGTTTTTTTTGAGTTGCGCATCAATGTTATGTTACATTTTCTACCAGCAGCAGTTTCCAAAGTGTGCTGCAGAGCACTCACACTGGTGCCACAAGCCTAGCCTGATCAGACCACGAGAGTTCCCATGGCTCTACTACGGTTCCTCATGGCTTGCTAGTTTATGACAGGAGACCTTTTATGTCCATATAGAATAGTCTCTATCCCAGTCATTGTCAGTCCATGCCACGAGGAACCTCTAAATCTAGCACAGTAAAGGAAAGCTTAAAAGTCAGAGAAATAACAAAACATTGATGGTTTTTACTTGACAATATATTATTACCAGTTACTTGATTACGTTTTGATACAAAACATGATCAGATTAATGTTTGGACCACCACTGGTATACAGTGTCTTTATGTGTAGTTTTGAAAAATCATGGTGCTGTTAAGTTGAGAGAAATTAATGTAAATCTTTCATAGCTGTTTAGTCATTTGGGGAGAGCTAATAAAACTTTCAAAGAAGCAAGAGTTGAATTGTTATAATAAGTGATCAAGTAATGTTCTAATAGATACACTTAGATTCTTCACAATTTATAGATTTCCAATTTTTTTNTATTTGCTTGTAAACCATATAGTTACAAACAGTGATCGTTATAACGTGTCTGTACACTTCTCTGGCGCTTTCATCTCTGGGGCAGATTGGGAACATAGACTGGCACTCTCACTAACAGGGTGCTGTCTGTTCCTGCCGGCAGTGAGAACGCCGTTAAAGTCAACCAATCAGTGTTCTATCTGCTGGCTGCAGCAGACCGCGCGTTGTTAGTGAGAGCAACGTCTGTGTTATGTCATTGTGTAATGTCATTACTGATTAAGTGAAGCTCTGGTTATAGGGCCACACTGTGGTGCCTGAGGTTTTTCTTGTTGTCCATCTAAAGCCACACTGTGCCATCTCCCTAGTGACCCATATAACTGGGCATGACATGGTTGCGGTCGCCCACAGGTAAATAATAGTGCACTTACTGCTGTACTACATCCTATTACTGGCAGGAACATTCTGTTAAGTTTTGACAGTGTTTCAATAAATCAGTCCATGCCACACACTGTCCCTGATCTACCGATTAACCACCATGATCGTATGTGGCTGGCTTTACACAGAGCTGTTGGACTGCATCCACACATCAGTGTAGCGGAGGTAGGGGGAATTTTCCAAAAGATAGGGGTGGAAAACATCTGCACCGCTATATTCCTGGGATGGAGTTTTATCCAGTGTTATTGGCAGGGAAGGTGGGGATGGCATGCAGAAAATAATTCTCCTGCATTGGAGGGGAAAGGTTTAATAATACTACAGTGAGGATGTGCAAACTGCCCTCCAGATTTCTGTGCAACCATGTTCTATGTAAGGATGGCATAGGTTAACAGAGGAGCATATAGGGGCCGATTCAATCCCTCGCGAAGACGGGAAAAAACGCGAAGTGCGCTTTTTCCCGTCTATTACGGGACTGAAACCTTGCGTCTTTTTGTACGCGGCTCAAACGAACGAAAAAATGCGAGTTTTCCTGCCTTACGCAAACAGCGTAAGGCAGAAGAAATTTGTGCGAAGGGAATTGAATCGGCCCCATAATCTGGTAATTTAAATTTAAAGGTAAAAAGTTATAAAATGTTTCAACCTCCTGTATTTAAGAAGGGGACCACAGTTATTGCTTATTAATGGGGAGTTTAGAACATTGTAGAACACATTACCATTTCATTTAGTTGCCGCTACAAAAAACTCTTCTTTCGCAATAAATACTCCTTAAAAATGATATGAGGAGTATCTTTACTCCCGCTGAAAAATGTAGCGCGATCACTGATTACATACAAAATGAATGATTATGTAGCATCAATTTATGGTTTCTAATTGGTTTCTAATGAATTGCCATATGTTTCACCCATATCAGAGTGGACCGACTTAGACATCATCTACTTCCCCTGTACAGCTATGATCCTGCTGAAGAGATTCATGAAGCTGAACAAGAGCTACTTGGGCAGGAGACAAAGGTCTGTTTCATATTCTATTTGTCTAAAATTATTACTATGAAATTGTTTAGGTTTGTAATATAAGGGCCACATCTAGGTTTTAGTATATTTATATATAATAAACTTCCTAGCAGGAGCCCCACTTCCTTTGTACTTTTTAATGCAGCTTAATTAATAAACATACAATTTTTACTATTTGAAATGAATAGGAGTCGAGGAAAAAATNAGAGGATTGATCTCTGCCTATCTAAACACTTTAATGAAACTTTATTTTCTATGACCATGGCAGTCTGCCAACGCAACCCCTTTTAACACCAGTTGCGCATAAAAAAATTAATTCCAATGTCAATTGCATTTCAATTTTCATGTGTGTATTTTCCAATAACAAATAATTTGAACCTCCCAAATGTGTATATCAGCAGTTAACAACATTAAACTAACTTCTGCCTACTCAACACTGAGCTAACCTTAGATACGTGTAAGCCACCTTGCCTAATTAGCGCAGACACCCCAAAACACAAAACACTTATTACTAATAAATTTCATCACTCAAATGGATTCCATTACTGGAATACAAATGGACTTGTTCATATCTGATAGAGGGAAGCTCAACAATTAAACTACCTTTGACAATTAGATACCAGCCTATTCACCTTACTATATACCACATCAAGTTATATACCCAATCCATCCATATTCATGTATGTTATCTGGAAAAAATATGCATACCCAACCCAAATATCAGCTCCTTATATTAATTAAACAATGCTATGAACACTTACATGAGACAGAGAGGTTGAGGAAAAAAAAGGGTAAAAATTGTGGAATAAGAGATATAAACATTTAAATGACAGAAAAGACATCCATAAGCTCAAAACAGAAGGAGAAAAAACCCAAGCACAACCTCTAGTGAATTAAATGAGTGCATAGCAGGAAATGCCCTCTCGTGCAGCAAGGCAAGCATGAGAGACTCCAAGTCCCATATAGAATTGTAATGACCTAAAGCTATCTTTTAGATGGGGAAGCACACAAAACAGTAAAAAGTTGAAATTGTATTCTTATATTCTTAACACTCTGGGTGGATGTAACCATAATGAACCCGCACGCCAACCTCTGAGGTTCTGTATAGTGGAGGACGACCAGTCTTCTGCTGCAGTGGCTCCAATAGGTAATGAATGCTTATTGAATTCTCCAGACCACTGATTCCAAGCACATTTAAAACACCACATGAAACTGAAATCTTGTCATAGAGCAGCCGTTTATATGTGCAAACCATATTCCTGCCTGATAAAGTCTAGAACAAGCAAACTATTTTCGAAATGCACTAGACAGATTATAAAATGGTCAAGCATGCTTAATGTAATGCATGTTCACCGACCTACTTGCTCTGTCTTTCCCTTCCTTCAGATACACATCACTTCTTCATCCATAACTCTAACATCAGCAACTCTACCACTAACCTTTGTAAAATACCTAAAGTAATGGGGCGTCTAGTGTCTTTTCTAATCAAAAATTCCAGCCTCATAAAGGAAAACCTTAACTGTGTCTGACTTGCTCTTATCTGACCTATATTCTTGCCATACAAAATCAGTAGTAATAGTAGTAAAAGGAGTATGGTGCCCTTCTGACTGCAATAAACTAAGCAGGGGGGTGATTGGTTAACAGATTGCCAAGTCCTCTATGCTGGCTTGACCATAAGGACTAGGTGTTTTTTTTCACATCTGCAAATGAAAATACCAACTCTTTGCATACAGGCGACCCGCAGGGGCCTTCCTGAAAAATATCATCCAAATAATGCACAAGACCAGTACAATGTATGCATCAAGGGGAAGATGCTGAATACTTTAAAAAAGGCAAAGGCACTCTATGTAGAAAGTCTCCTCCCATTTGAAGCCCAAAAATAAAAAACTACTGGGGTGAATGGGAAGTCAGAGAAAATCTGATTTAATTCCAACCGTTAAGCTGGCCATACACTATGCAATAAATTGTTCCAATCGACAAGCTTAAGATGGCCAAACACTATAAGATAAATTGTTCCAATCGAAAGATTTTTTTAAGACTGGGTAAAACAATGTTGAATTGCAGGGGAGGTAAAATGAATGTTCGTGTTTGCATGCAGGGAGAATACTTTATTTTTGCATGTTGCACACAGATACTGACCAGCGGCACTGTTACACTGTTATAAGACGTGGGCTGGAAACATCATCTCTCACCTGTAATACTGATTGCAACTAATGACACTTACCTCCCCTGCAATTCAACATGGTTTTGCCCACTCTTGAAAAAATCTTTCGATTGGAAAAATTTATCTTATAGTTTATGGCCAGCTCTAGTCAAGAGTGAGCAAAACCATGTTGAATTGCAGGGGAGTTAAATTTAATTAGTTGCAATCAGTATTATAGGTGAGAGATGATGTTTTCTAGCACAAGTGTAATAACAGTGTAACTGGTCAGTATCTGTGTGCAAAATGCAAAAATAAAGCATATTCCCTGCACGCAAACACTGACATTCATTTTACCTCCCCTGCAATTCACAATGGTTTTGCCCACTCTTGACTAAAGCTGGTCGATTGGAACAATTTATTGCATAGTGTATGGCCAGCTTTAGTCAAAAGAATAATTAACTTTTGATCCATGTTCTGGTGTCGCATAATTAACAGAATGGCCCTTAGAAAAGGACAAATGTTTGATAAGCCTTTATTGATGATAGATATAACCAGGTAACAGAGGAGTCTTAAAAGGTCCACACATCCTACCCAAAGGACGCTCCTTGTCTAATTTTGTCTGCACCTCCCCAGGATAATCTGTTGCTGATTTTAACTCTAAAAATGTAGTTTTTTTTCATTCTTTTAATTGAGAGGTTCACAACCTTTCTGAGCCCATTGCCCCTAGAAGACATTGGGCTCTATTTATAAAATATTGGAAGCGATACGTTCCCAGACTCGCTTTGGCTCTCTACGAGTCTGGCTGCATCGCTTCCAATATTTATAAAAACTCTCCTCGGCTGTGAAGTCCCGCGAGGTCCTGCGATCCCTCCTCGCTGAGAATCTTCCTCTCTTGCTGGCTGCGCATGCTCAGTCTTCAGTTCTCTCTCCTTCACTCGATCTCCATTGCCTGCTCTGCTCTGTACAACTCCCTCCCCGGGTCTCCCCTGCATCTCCTGCCTGTCACATGTATCCCTGACTCGCTCCTTCCCTCAGTTTAAAGTGTCATTGTGTTTGGTGTACAGAAATCACTGCATGTCATTTTTACACTGATCGTTCCTTGCCTCGTTCTCCCCTGCCTGTATGTAACACTCACTCCCCTCTCTCCCTGGGTCTGCTAAGCAGTGTGTCCCTGGGTGTATAAATCTTCTATCTGTTACATTTACACAGTGTCTCGTTCCTTGCCTGCTCTCCCCTCCTGTGCCTGTATACAGACCTCACTCCCCCTCTCTCCCTGCTTAGGAGACATGCAGGGGAGACCCAGGGAGTGAGGTCTGTTTACAGGCACAGGAGGGGAGAGCAGGCAGGGAACGAGTCACTGAGTAAATGTAACAGATGATATGTATAAGCAGGGACACACTGATTAGCAGACATGCAGGAGAGAGGGGAGTGAGTGTTACACACTGACACTGGAGACCAAGGAAGGAGCGTGAGTTCAATAAATGACAGTGACAGGCAGGGGAGATACAGCCGAGATACAGAGAGGGAGGGGGAGTGAGGCAGCATATCCTACACCTCCCACCTCTTCTGACAAACGGCTCTTCAAGCCAATCAGAAGAGGGGGTGGGCGGGGTTAGGCTGTCTATCACTCTCTGCGATAGCAGCACGGTCTCTATTCTCCAGCTCAGGCTGGAGATGATTTCTCGCTGGGAGAGGAGACAGATCCTCCTCTCCAGCCTTTATAAATAGGAGAGAGTGCCGGCCCGCATAGAGAACAACGGGCCGGCGAAGACATATACATCAGCAGAGGAAACTATCGTTTCTATTGCTGATGTATACTTTATAAATATGGTTTTTGGTATTTCTTATGTGATAGTGCTAGTTTTTACTGAAAAACTGGCACTATCACTGAGAATTGATGTTTATAAATAGAGCCCATTGTATTTTTTAGTTGACCCCTTTATTTATCAGAGAGTTGATTTATTTTATTTTTTTTTTTTTAATGTGCTGGGCTGCTATTCCACTGGTCCTGCGTTGCAAGCTTGGTGACCTCATTGTGATGTTCGCCACAGCCACCATCCCTTCCTTGCACTGCTTCTCTCCTGCCTCTCCCTCTGCAACCTGGCCCAGTGTACACAGTCAGCTCCATTGCCATCAGATTTCCTCTGCCTCCCAGATACACAGTTAAGCCTTCCTCCACAGAAAAGGTTAATGACCTCCTATCTGCACTCTCCTGGAATGAGGGGGCTCCTCCTAATTCTTCCCTCCTTTTCCTACGTGTGACCTTTAACCTCCCTTCTAGCGGCTTCTGCCAATCACCTCATACTATAATCCTTCCCCCAAAGACGTTGGGCTCGACCATGGGGTTTAATCCCCAATCAGGCATAGCTAGCCCTTCATTTTGTCTTCACATTGTAAATTTTTCTGAACAAACAAATCGCCTACTTTTGCGATTTTATGTAATTGTTGACCTGTTCATTACATATATTTATATATGTTACACAAATATACAGTATACACTCATTTGGTGTGTAATATGTAAACTATTACAATGTACTTTGAACATATAACTTGCGTGCGAGCTTCGCTTGTATGCAGGTCTGTTCCCTCTCTCCTCTCTCTCCCCTTTGGGACACTTAAATGTTCTAAAGGTTACCTTAAATATTACGCGCTAATCTGATCTTTGTACGAAGCATGTATCTATGTCTGGATCCGGCCTATTGTACTAATGTGCTGTTTTATCATAATGATTAAACGTATTGAAAAACAATAGTATATACTAATACTATTGCATTGCAAAGCTATCCAGATACATTATGTATCATACATTATAAACATGTTACAGCCTCTGGACGAGAATGTTAGCTTGTTTAAAATGTGTGCCAGTTTTGAGGATTACATGTTGCATCCATACAGGATCAGGCCCAATGATGAAAATATACTATATTAGGTATAATATAATATATAAATAGGTAATTTATAATATATAAATTCTATAAATGACAATGTATGAGCTGCTATATGAAATAATTAACACACACACTTTTTTTTATCAAATAGAATAACTAGTCCTCTATGTGTGTGAGTTAGTGGAGTCCCGCTGGCTCACCACTGATTGACCCACCATTTCATCAGCGGACTGTAGCTTTGAAGCTAAGTTTGAGCTAGTAGCCCATGTGCAGAGCCGACCCTAGACATAGGGTGTATAGGCGAATTGCCTAGGGCAAACATAAAAAAGTACTACCATTGTATAAGACGCACACTCATTTTTACCACCATATTTCGGTCATAGAGGTCTTATACATAGGAAATACAGTATATGTTTCTTATGTATTTTATATGTTGTAGTATCACCCAGAAACCGTCACTCTGTGCACTTAATCACCACTGGTTGTTTTCTCCATAATAGCTCACAAAGTCCAGAATTTCAAAAGCACTAGTGTTGCAATCCAACTGTGGGATTTTTCTCATGGTGTATATACAGAAGAACCACCAGAATGGAAATAAATGTTATGTTTAAAGAAATTAGTTTTTTTTATTACATAATTTATTATTAAATGTTATCACATCATTATATGTTAGCACAAGAAAGACTATTCTATTAAACTACCAAACATAAATAAACATATTATATCTTTGTAGTTGCTGCTCCTGCTGTGGATGGTATATACTTTCTCATATTATATAATAATCAAATATGCAATCGTGACCGCTAATACAACCTACAGTTGTCTATATGCACAATAAAAGTTTCACCATTGTTACACCTTACTATCTTGCTACTTTATAAGAAAAAGTAATTATGAAAAAGACAAAGCATCAGAGGTTCTGAATCTATAATGGACTTTTATTGAACATTTTATTTGATTAACAGCTGGCCAATCTCAGAAACAGCATATATGGCCCCAAAATGGTAATTATATAACAGTAGTTCATGAGGGTAAAGATAATTTCATAATACATCATTAATGTTTCTCCACTCTATTTATTACAGGTTGTCCATGGCTGGACAAGTGGATATCATCAATATAAAAGGTCATCTTTAAGGGATGTGACAGCGTAAGACTTTCACAGTGAAACAGTCAGGAATGGGACTGGAAAAAACCCGCCATCCTCATCCTTATGTGTAATAGACTAAACAGCACTTCTGTTTTTCATTTATTTAGTGCTTGTATCATGTACATAAACATATGTTGATAAAGTGTGCACATATGTAAGTGACTATACATGTTAAAGTATGTTTGGTTATATATACTATTTTATATGTTTACATGGAAAAACATATGCACAGGTTTTTATTATTCTTTGAGTTCCCTGACATAGATATGGCCCTTAGATGTTTAACTCTTTAATGTATCATCTGTTTCTAGAGATAAATTATTTTGTTTTTAGGTATAAGTCCCACACTGACATTGCAATTATGCAGTAAGTGTTCATATGAGTAGTCACAGTAGCAGTTAATTAATTTCTACTTCCTACATAGTAGAGGTACACTAGATGCTGTCTTATTTATTTGTTGCTGAAATATTTTCTTTACTTGTGTATGAGGTAGTAATGTATACCAGTGCCTTATAATAAAAATGCAGGGTTTCTTGAAGAAGCTTTTTGTCACACCAAAACATTGATCTAAATAAGCCTTTATTTAGCTACTTGTATATACAAAAGGCATGAATGCTAGTTGGGTCCTTCCTCATGCTAGAATGATAGCCTAAAATTTAGGAAGGGTCATAAAGGCATCTGAGGATTTCCAAATGTACTGCTTACTGTAATAAACAGGAATTGGTTACTACTTAGTGACAATTAAGCACACCCTAAAAAAGGCTATACTTTGCACCCAGTTGATGTCACTCCTAAACGTAGACAATTATATTAAATACTTCTTCTCAAATCACCTCCAATGACCAAGCTTCAGTAACTTATTTTCCTTTATACCAAGTGTATTTGTCTATAAATGTTTTATTGATTCATTTGATTGATGGAGATTAATGGTTTGTAATTATGAAAAATTTATTTAAGTTATTTTATAAACCATTTGTCACTGTGGGAAGGATAATATAAATGTAAATGTTATTTCTAGTTAAAACATGTTTTTCTGCGTGTTATTTACTAACACTTATAATAGGGCTGCTGATCCAGAGTACTGCACATGCTCAGATTAGGAGTGAACACAGAAATATGGGAGCATTGTTGCCCAGCCACCTGCCTCCTCATCTATCTACTCTCATTACCCACTGAAAAGGGAGTTCCATAATATATAAATAAGAAAAAGGGATGGTTTTAGCAGGGCATTGTGTAAGTTATAGGTGCAGTTCTATTCTTTGTAACAAAAATTTTTTCATGGATTATCTTTTTTTAAAGCCAGAATAGCAGCAGAATGACCCTATTATTATTTGGCATTGCATACATTGGTTGTATAAGTCGCAACCCCTGCTCTTTAGAGTGACTGCAGGGGTTTTGCTCTGCACTTTTAACCCTATATGTTTTTTAGAATTGTGTGTTTCTATGGACGTTCACTACATGCAGATGCTGAGAAAAACCGAGGGACAATTGGCCTCAATGTATTTAAGTTTTATTGTAAAATAATAGAGAAGGAATGAGGGGGAAGGGGGAGGGATGGCAAAGAGGTCCAATGTATTCCAAAGCGGTGTAATGTATTCCAGGTAGGAGACATACCAAGCTCTGCTCTAGTGGGTGCCTCAGATTTTTTCCAGGCCCTGGCTAGAAAATGAATGAGCCAGTAGATTGAGTAGAAGTGCCAAGGGGTTGGCCGGGGGGACGAAAATCTGTGACTTGAGCACTGAGGATCAAGGCAACTGTGCAAAATGGTTTGACATGCATACAGTCCCACCAGTTATGGTGGTACGTATCAACAGGCAGCCAACAAATGGGGTAACAGAGGGTGCAGTTTTTCAGGAACCAAGTACCAGCAGGTATATAACTTAAAAGCTGTTTCCTGAAAGCCAACTTTGAAAGAGACCTTGGCGGTACGCTTCCGAATGATGGACAATACCTTGTCATCCAGGGACATCCAAATCCAATTACTAGGCACTGGTATGTGTATAAACCCTCTCATTTGTAAATATGAAAAATGTCCCCCAACACATGGAGATAGCTGGTGCAGTTGAGATGACTCCATTCCCGAGTGACTCTGGGAGAGCAGCCAGGGCGAAACAGGTTGGGTGAAAGGAGGAGAGATAGGTGGAAAGACCATAGTGGGAATTGGTCGAGTCCCACAGAGAGAGAGTAAAAGAGATGGAGGGACATTCATTTGCACAGTCATATGCAGTTGAGGAAGGAAGGGCAGGTCATAAAGCGTTTTCAATGTCTACCCAGAGCTTAAGGCCTGGACGGGAGTGCCAGGAAATAATGTGACTAAGATGCACTGCTTGAAGCTACGCTGCAAAATAGGGAGTTCCAGTCCTCCATTCTCTTGCTTACAAAGAAGATAGGGACGTTTCCCATCCCAAATAAAGCATCTGCAAGCAGATTGGAATTTGGCGAGAGGGCACTCATACTGGGAGGGTCTAAAAGAGTTAACGTAAGGGCAACAGCGCAGTAGCTAGAACTTTGTGGGCCCCATAGCCACATAGTCCATTTTTCATGGGGCCAAAATTGTGGTATATATAAAAGGCGGTTTTGCATCTTCTATATATTCCCCATTCTTCAATTTTCTTCTTTATTTAAGTTTTCACGCAGTCTGTTATACAGGCAGACAGATGGGTGCAGAGCTGCCAATCTGTCTGCTAGCGCTTGCGAAGGAGCACCTATTTAAATGAGAGCTCCAGCTAGGGCAGCGCTTCAGTGCTGTGGCAGTTTTACGCTTATACCATCTCATAGATGGTGTAAGCGTTAAGAAGCAGGCCATTATTGCCCCATGTTGACTGACAGCATATGCTCCAGTATTGTTATTTGCTTCCCTTCCTTTCCCTTCCCCTCCCTCCTTTTTTTTGTTCTAAATAAAAATTATTGATGCTAAAGAAAATGTGCAGTTGCATAGTACACACTGTGCATACATACATATACACACACACATATTATATACATACATATACACACACACATATATATATATATATATATTTTTTTTTTTTTTTTTCCTGTCGCCCAGATGGCAGCACAGACCATTGGGGAAACGATAGGTTCCTATTGGTCCCGGCAGGAAGAAAAAAAGACACCGGCAGGTACATAAGTCCCTCCATATCCTGCCCTCAGTGTCTTTTTTCTTCCTGCAAGGTCCTGTGTGCAGGTTGTGTGTAGAGTGGAAGGGCTTACCCAGTTCTGTGAGCGTTGCTCCCCCGCCGACTCTGCTTCTCGACTTCTGCCAGGCGGGGACTTGCTGTGCTGTGAGGCGGTCTCCGGAGGATCGCGTGCTCCTACACGCTCTGGTAACTCGCCCCTACCTTTCGGCCGAGGGCGGGTTCTTAGTGACATCATCCGAGTCACTGGACGTCCACCCGTGTTCATCCACCATTGGCGAAAACGGGGTTTGACGCCAGATGCTGTGCGTCGCTGCTTCCTGGTTTCTTAAAGGCGCAGTACGTTGTTTGACACGTGCTCTGGCGGCAGTGTTTGAAAATGGAGAAGGAAGGCAGTTCTCAGTCCAGGAAATCTGGGTAAGCCCTGGCTAATGTTTTTTTTCTATTTTTTATCTGGAAGTATGTGGAGTCAGACTTCTTTTACATTATATATACTTATATATGTGTGTTGCAGATCTGATTCTGGGAAGAGTAAATCTGATTTGAAGTCAACATAGAAGGCAGCAAGTTAATAGATGCTCCCTATGTGATGTTGAACTCCCATCGGACTATGTGGGACGGATGTGTATGGCCTGTATTGAAAAGCAGCAAAAGCAGCCATCTAGTATGGATGAATTTTTTGCCAAGATGAAGTCTGTTCTTTCTGATACATTTGTGACCAAGGATGAACTCAGGAGGTCTAGCAAGAGACCCAGACCCCC
>JABWIB010002494.1:21320-33409 GCA_016617825.1 Platyplectrum ornatum | reverse complement strand
GGGGAGGGCTTATTTTAAACAGTGTACTGTAAAATGGGGTAGGGCTTATTTTCAGGATAGGTCTTATTATCGGGGAAACACGGTATGAGGCTACATTAAATGTTAAAGTAAGTTAAGGGTCCAGTAGGGTCTAGGCTTAAACAACCAATAGATGGGTCATGTGGCTGCTGCCACTTACTATGTTTTTCTGTTAATAATGTTGTTTATGTTGTACAAGTGTAGCAAGTATAAACCCTGNTGTTGCGTTTCTCACTCATTAATTGTCATGTTGTGTTCTGTTTTGCAGTCATTGCAGCAACAGCTGGAAGTCATTAATGGTTATGATGAGCTTCTTGCAGACATCGTGAACTTATGTGTAGACTACTATGACAACAAAATGTATTTGACGCCCGGGGAGAAACACATGCTACTAAAAGTAAGGAAATTACCAGATTGTATATTGTATTNTGCAAGTGGTAAAGCAGATTGATCTTATAGATCTATATAGAGCACCGGTCATCTGTTAGGTGTAAAATTGGATTGTGCTATTTAATGTGTTTCAGCAACAATCATGATGGCTTTCACAAATCTGATGCTGAAACTGTTATGTGACTTTCCATGATAGTGTNAGATGTTCAGTCATAAGAAAGGAACGTGCTATGTCATTGTGTGAATTCTTATATTTTGGGGAAAAAATTACTCCACCCAGAAACTTTGGCTGTATAAGCAATTATTAAGCTAAGCAAAATGAAATACGAGGTCCCATAGTTTGCAAGGAGAGACTTGGGCACTAGATTATTTAGGACTACAGCCCTGCAAAGGACAGGTCATGCTACCATAACTCATGATGTCTCACATATCTGGCCTGTGACGTTACTCTAGGGATACAGAGNAATAATTCACAATAGGGAAGCAGATCCTGTTCACTGGAAAAGGAAAAGGTAGGGGCTAGTGGCGCTGACCCCTTCCTTAACTCATTTGCCTGTGTGAACGCTGACCACATTAAGCGGCCCGAACACTGCCCCAATCCCTTAATTTAAATCTTTTTCCTCACCCACCTAGCGTCATTTAGGTTGGTCATTTCTCAAATGAGAGTGTTCTTCAATAGCAGAGGGCTGGATGGCTCAATATGTGATGATATTGGTGTACTATAAAATTTTGCTCTAGGAGATTGTTAAAGATCCATCCATTTTAGTCATACACATAGCTGAGAAGAATAACAGAAAACTAGGCACTCAAACCATGTGACTTGAGTTACGTGTATCTATATCCGTTACTAAATGCTGAGCTACAAATAAGTGTTTTTGCAGTGTGTAATGCACAGGTTAGCAATTGCTGTATATATGAGTGAAGTGTTGCATTCATCTATAAAGAGCTCAATAGGAGGTGTTTAGAAGAAAAGCACACACATCTTGCCAACTAGGTTATGTGACTTGCTAATATTCTAAAATTTCTAATGTGAGTTTTTATTGTTCCTTTAGGTAATGGGATTTGGCTTATATTTAATGGATGGAAATCAGAGCAANATTTACAAACTGGATGCTAAGAAGAGGATAAACCTTAGCAAAATAGACAAGTTCTTTAAGGTAGAGGCTTAAACAACACTATAAAAATATGTTTTCTAAAGATGCCAGTGGTGTGCACTAGGAGTTCTTACTTTACTACCTGTACTGTATTATATATGTTGATCCTGACCCGTATCTCATGCCAGCTGAGTAGTTATTTTGACTTACAGCAGCCAGTTCATGTTTAGATCACTTCTCTGCACAGATGGCATTACGAGAGAGCCATTTATCTGCCACAGCTACCCCATCTCTCCAACAGACACCATTATCATAGATAAATGATTTACTATAGAAGCAAAATTAACTCCTTTTAGCTTTACCTAAGATAATCCTTCATTCAAATAACCAGTGGTAACAAGCNAAACTGCTTACCAGCCCTTAAAATNACCACATTAATGTTCGAGACCATTGGTTCACAGCATATTGCTTTGCTACACAGAAAGATATTGCAGGATTTCCTTCGCTAAATAAACTTGACTAGCATATATTTTATTGAGCCACTGTACTGTTACATTATGTACATAGTGATTTCAGCTCTATGCTGAGCTTATGTAGTGTTTGTAATGATTTGTATGACAGGCTCCCTAGCAGGAACTCATATATTTAATGTAATCAGGATAATTGTGAGGACTGTGGCGTAGTAACAGGGCAGCACGGATGGCTCAACGGTTCCTGCTTCACAGCTCTGAGGTTGTAAGTTCGATTCCCGGACAGAACCTTATCTGTGTGGAGTTTGTATGTTCTCCCCGTGNCTGNGTGGGTTTCCTCCCAAAAACATACCGGCAGGTTAATTGGCAGTTGTCTAAAAAATTGTCCCTAGTGTATGTGTAATTACCCCTATGTATCAAATCCCTAATCTCCCTTAGAATGTAATAAATAGTCACGTAGCGATCTCTTTTCAGTAATGTCCAACTGCTTGTTTTTCATGTTCCTGATGAACGCAGCAACTGCAGGTGGTGCCGCTATTTGGTGACATGCAAATAGAACTGGCAAGGTATATTAAGACCAGNGCACATTATGAGGAGAATAAATCTAGGTAAGCACTCTGGTTCCATATACATCTAGGTACATATCTGCTGCCATACTAAGTAAATCCATGAGGGAGAAGGGGAGGTGTGCTTACTGTTGCACATTGTGAGGGGGAATGTAGGTAAATAGTACATAATGCTTAGTACAGTGCTTATTTTACCATCCAGGGCTTGAAGTGGGGCTTTTAGGGTGGTGGTATGGTGCTAAGCACCGCCCCTTGCATAAGTCCCACCCCCTGGACACACACTTTTTGTACTGAGTGGTGGGGCTTATTAAAGGGGCGGGCCTTATCAGGAGAAGATGTGTCGGTTTGCCATACCAGCATATACCAGCCCAATTTGAGCCCTNATTCTAAGTAAGGTAATGAGTTAAGGTAGGGGGTGAAGCTGCAGATTACTGTCAGTATTGCTGCCCTCCAGTTTCGGATTGCCACAGGTACTGTGCTTAGAGTTTACATCTGTGGCAGTTTAGATCTGGTCCATAATATTGATTGATTCCTTTANTCTAGCCTACATAACTTCATGCATGGCCAGCGTTCACAGGACAAATTTTCAAAGGTTTACAATAATATTGTATTTGACACTTGAGAACAATGAGATTGCGCTTTAGCAAACTCTGACATCAATGAAAGTATTTTGTTTTGCACTTCATTCCCTTCACTACTTGTCATGTTATCTCTTGCTGGTACTGTTGCACAGATGGACCTGTACTTCATCCAGCAGTAGCCCTCAGTACAACATCTGTGAGCAGATGATCCAGATTAGAGAGGACCACATGCGATTCATCTCTGAGCTGGCTAGGTACAGCAATAGTGAGGTGAGTTCTGTCCACATTCTGACTTCTATTTGTCTTAATAATTTACATACATAAAATCAGTTTGTTATCGGTAATGATTCAAATTACAGACAGTAAACAAAGATTAATGACTGCATTGTCATAGACCTGCCATTTCATTGCCACTTTTAGTTGTACCTAATTTTACATAAAAAATNTATTTATTTTTTCTTATGTTAGGTGGTGACAGGATCCGGGCGTCAGGAAGCCCAAAAGACTGATTCAGAGTACCGGAAGCTTTTTGATTTGTCCTTGCAAGGACTTCAGCTCTTGTCTCAGTGGAGTGCACATGTCATGGAAGTGGTATGTAAGCTTGTGTAAGACGCCTGCTTGTGCTGTTCAGTGGACCTGTTGGTCGTGCAAAGTTCTGTAGCTGATGTGTAGTGTGTTCAGCCGTAGGATAAATCTTTATTTTATTCCACCTAGTATAAAACATGCATATACACATGTATGCGTCATACAAGATCTACAATAATCTGGGTTTATATATATATTTTTTTTTCCTAGGGAATTTCTAGGATCATGTTATAAGAAATAGATTGACATATAGTGCTTTGAGATGATATGTGCTCATGTAATGTTGTTCTTTCCAATAGTACTCCTGGAAACTTGTTCACCCAACTGATAAGTATTCCAATAAAGACTGCCCTGACAATGCTGAGGAATATGAGCGAGCCACGCGGTACAACTACACCAGCGAGGAGAAGTTNGCTTTAGTGGAAGTATGTAATGTTTCTTCTTTTTTTTGTATGTTGACAGTTGTGCTAATGCAGCTAAAGTGCTCAGGATTACTTTATGCTGAGGCCCTCCAGATGAGCCTGTAATAACCCTTTGTGACTGGGGAAGAAATAAAATTGCTGTTGCACATAATCTTCACCTGTGTCCACATTGATGGGATTAATGACGCCAGTTATATGGCTAATCTAAGTGCTAAAGATGATTAAAAAGCTATTGAATATTTTTTATGCAAATATACTGATTTTGTACACACTAGAGGTCAAATCCTAAGTTTAAGTTGTCCATTACCTTTATNGATGATAAACAAAGCACACTGTAATGATATCTGTCTGCGTTGGCTATTCCGTACTACCACCACCTTTTTGTGATTTATTTTATTACCTGTACTTATTATTACTGCTTAATGNGGTAAATAGCCAAGCAAGCTTCTGAATTCTGACACTATATTTCCAGATAAGACTGGACAAGCAGTGAGTGGAACATTTATGAAAAATAATGGATATTACTGTATAGAACAAATAATATACATAACACATTATGGATATTCATGGCTTAATTATTTCTATTTTATATTTAGCAATTTATACCAATAAAGCCTAACTTTGTCTGCTCACTCTGTCTAGGTAATAGCTATGATTAAAGGACTGCAGGTTCTGATGGGCCGCATGGAAAGTGTATTTAACCATGCAATTCGTCATACTATATATGCAGCACTGCAAGATTTTGCTCAGGTCACTTTACGTGAACCACTAAGACAAGCTATCAAAAAAAAGAAAAATGTAATTCAAAGGTGAGAACATTTGTAACATTGTAAAATATATCATAACATATTTAGCAGTATAGTTACTTTTCTGTACTTTACNCTAAAGTCAAGTGTCTTGATACCACTTACAGATTATTTGGCAGCTATTTTGATGGATATGTGCATCTTTATTTACATTTGGAAAATGCCCCTTTTGTGAAAAATCTCTTAATATGATGCACTCCAATCTATTACATCCATCATCTCTTAGAAAATATCCACCTTTTTATTTTAAGAAGCCTTATAATACTACAAATAGTTTTTTTAATTATTGCTGATAATTTCTATTAGTTTAATGNTTTTGTATTTAACTTGATTTTAGTGTGCTTCAGGCAATCAGAAAGACAGTCTGTGACTGGGGTGCAGGGTGTGAACCATTTAATGATCCTGCACTTAGAGGGGAGAAAGACCCCAAAACTGGTTTTGATATCAAAGTTCCAAGACGCGCAGTGGGACCATCCAGCACCCAGGTATTTACCTTTTTTTTCAGTAATTGTTCTTTATAGAAGGGGTTATTTGTAGAATTTAGTCTGGAATTACTACATGTAGTGTTAATGTAGGGCTGGATAAAATTACTAATTACAAAAGTAAAGTAAAATAATTACAGATAACAACAGGCATATTTATGACCGTTTATCGCTATTCATTTGTCCTTTTTAAAGCTGAACTCTCACTTTCTGTAACTAGTTGANAGTTACATAATGAGTAATGATAAATTGCATTGAAAAAGTCACATTGGTTCTCTTAAGTGTCTCGTGACCCATGTGTTTAACTTGGGTTATAAAACTAACCTATAAACCTCTAGGATATTGTTGTATAAATCACCCATAAACATTTTAGGCTGCAGCTTCAGTTGCTTTGTTACAGAAATCTGTTATTTTTATTATATACAAGTCATGTTATCGAAAGTAATAATTTTAGATACATTTGTGGAGTAATCAGTCACTTTTTGTGCATGTGTTAANGGCCATGCATGTACTTAATTCTCTCGCTTTTTTAATTATATTTTACTGTATGTTTAATTCTTTATTTTTTTCTAATTACTTGCTTGTTTGTATGTTTTTGTAATTTATCTTAAACAAAATGATGGAGGGAGACGGGGATGAAGTGATTTCAGCTGCTTCAGTTCATACAAGACTGACGAGGTTAATCTTACAAGTAAACCAATCGATTACCACCAATGTTTTCTTCTTTTTGTTTGTTTTTTCTCTGCTTTGCTTTTGGTTACCCCAAGTGATGTGCATCTCTCTGGGCGTTGTACTGCAATCTTCTGTGTGTTGCTTACCAACTCTTTTTTCCTTCTGGTAACTATACTAAGCAAATTCTAAAAATGGCAAATTATAGCTGCTGCATGTGTTTTACTTTCTTACACAAGGCTATCTAATTTAAGCTATTTGTGTCAGCCTGCTTTCTTTAGAATAGAAAGTGTAACTGCAAATCCCATATGAAAAACTTCCTAGCTTACTAATGTAATAAATTCATTAAACATCAGCAGAGCAGTGGATCCATCTTTTCTGTCTCACGGCCTCAGCTGGTAGTCTAGGCCCAAATGATCAGTCTCAAGCATGTGATCAAGTCTAAAGCTGGCCATACACTATAAGATAAATTGTTCCAATCGAAAGATTTTTCAAGAGTGGGCAAAACCATGTAGAAATGCAGGGGAGGCAAATTGAATTAATTACAATCAGTATTACAGGTGACAGATGATGTTTCCAGCCCAAGTCTAATAACAGTGTAACAGTAACGCTGGTCAGTATCTGTGTGCAACATGCAACAATAAAGTATTCTCCTTGCATGCAAACACTAACATTCATTTTATCTCCCCTGCAATTCAACATGGTTTTACCCACTCTTGAAAAACCTTTAAATTGGAACAATTTATCTTATAGTGTATGGCCAGCTTAAGCTTTGGAAATTTCTTTTGGTCATCTAGTTGCAGGCAACTAAAATGTCTGCTAAAGTTCACAACTTTTTCAGGCATTTTAACTGGCTGGTGAAGATAACAGCTCTTTCTGTGTTCCCAGTAAAAATGAGCGAGTAGTGACACAGTTAATTGCCACAGAAACACCCATTCTAACTTTTACAAAGTTTCTGCAGGCAGCTAGTTATGAGTTTTGTTCTAAAGACTAAAACGTACATTCTAGATATAGATTTGTTTCCCTAACACACTAATCTAATATCCTTTCTGCTTTTCTCCTACCACTCGTCCCCTGTGTTGGTCTCTCTCCCTTCTTCCTCGGTTTTCAGCTGTTCATGGTGCGTACAATGGCAGAGTCTCTGAGCTCTGCAGAGCTGTTCAAACAGCTCAAGTCTCTGGGAATGGAAAAGTTGTTGCTTGTGATTAAAAAGTTTCTGAGGCAGTCCTACAACTATCCAACTCTTTTAAACTTTGGTGGTAAGACGATATTTACATTTACACAGTTTAAATAAAATGTATATGTGCGCTTGTTCACTCTTTACCTATGTGCAGAGAAGGGTTTAACAATTCTTTTTTAGTGGCAGGTTATATATTTAAAAGTGATCTATAAAGGAGAATATATTCAAACTTTAGATCCACCCTGACCTCCATTGTGCTATTTACATATTATGCCTGGATGTAATAAATATCCTGTAGAGATCATCAGGTTAAGACCTGATTTATTTAGTCTTTNAAATTTAGCAGGTGGCTGTATATTGTCTAAGCATAAGGCTGCTTAGATCAGTGCTGTCCCAAGTAGACATTATCCTTGAGACTATTTTCTCAGCCCTCCAAATGTGTGTTTTAATAAACATACCACTTATATGCACTATTCCATAAGTTCCAGGAGATCCAGGTGTGAAATTTACATATCACAATATGGGTGAAAGGCTTTATGATGATTATAACATTAATGTGCTGTGTATATGTTTTCCTTTCATTGTATTTCTCCATCTGTGAATGCTGTTCCTTTTAAATGACACAGCTGTACATGGTGAGAACCATGCTAGAGTCACTCATTGCTGAAAAAAGTGGTTCCAAGAAAACGCTGAGGAGTAGCCTAGAGGGTCCCACCATTTTGGACATAGAAAAATTTCACCGTGAATCATTCTTCTACACACACTTGCTTAATTTCAGTGGTAAGATTATGGTATGAACGGTGTGTTGCTGGTATGTGCTCATAATACCTTAAACACATGACCGGATTTGTGCTTGCTGTCACTTGTGCCCATTAGTTCTTCCTCTTCTAACCGATTTACATTTCTAATCATACGGTCTGTACTGTACCTTCTGCTGCCATAGAGCTGCATGGATCTTTCCTCACCTTCAGAGTCATATTAACTTGTCATAAAAAATTTCAAATATAATTTTATTTTTTGCTCCATGTAAGATAAATATATGGTGATCAAAACCAAGGTGGTCATTGAAGTTTGTTGTCCGAAAGTAAAACTTTTCAGGCTGGATTCCTAGTACATTCAAATGGGAAATGTTTAGATTACTGATATTTTTCATTCTCAAAAATCCCTTTTGGGACTAATTTGGTGCACCTTCCTGTGATGTGCTTTGCAAGGCATGACAGCAAAGCAGATTATTGCAATTCTGTAACCTCTGCACNGATTACCTAAACACCCATTACATATGGTTTATCAGCGTGCCTTTTCCCACCTGCCATGTAGACATTCAGATGTGTAGTATAGGCATATGGTGAGGCATACACATTATTTAACCATTCTTCTTGGCTCGTCTCTCATGCAAAGCACAGCGCTGTTATATATTTGGGAGCAAAAAAGCTGCAAAAAAGTGAAGCACCTCTGAAAGTTGTGAACAGCAGGAGGTGAACATTTAAAATGTGCAGACAGAATGTCGAGAAGTGACATATCCTAANTGAGATGGAAGTGTAAAAATAAAGTTGTCAGTATTTGTTATTTTGGTGTTTGTCTTTGCATGCAATAAAATAAGTACATTCCATCTGTCTGGTTGCAACTTCAAATATCCGTTTGCATTATTGGTCTCTGCTTGTTTGGCTGCAATATATCATATCAATTTGCAAATATATTGGACCAGATCCAGACTTGTGAAAATAGTTAAACTGATCAGAAATTGCCATATATTTAGGGCGCTTCCGCTATGTGAAAGGAGGGATGACTTTAATTAGGTATTACAATGACTGTGTGTTAAGCGCCCTCTGTTTTATCAAAAAGGTAGAGTCCTGTAATTGCATGTACGTATGTAAGTTACTATACTGGACTCCCCTTGCCTGTACGGAGGACCCTTGTAGGTCTGCATTTGATCCATTATTCTTATTATTAGACTGTTGCAAATATTTTTCACAAATGACAGTTTGCAGTTTATACACATACTCTTCTTCTGGAGGATCCTAAGATATACACAATCCCAATAGTGAAATGTATTCTTCTAATTACATGGCAATTCTCAGCTTTATTATTAAAGAAAGCAGCCCAAATAGTAATGCTGTTTTATTGGGTTAGTGGGATGCGCCTCTCAACTATAAAAGGCAGTTTGCAGCCACCGTCTTTGCTCCACATTCTTGGCTGTGACATCAGTACAGAGTGGCTGCTGTTTACACACTTTTATTGTAACAGTCTCTACGCAATGACAATATGAATATTTACTTTACACTATCTGTGTTCTCTGCTGTGTATTCATGCCATATACGTCACGTGAGTGCTTGTAATGAATTATATCCTTTTAAAACACTTTTCATAACTCAACCAGACATTCATTGCTCCTNAACTGCATTAGAACTGTATTCACGACTTGCAAAATGTACTATATTTCCCATTTTCTACTAATATATATATATATTAAAATGTCTGCATGGTTGTTATGCAAAATGCGCATAGCTGTATGTGTATTGACAAATCGTTTTTATTCAGTTGCCAATGTATTATGTAGGAGCACTTGACTGTTTTTTCTGTGTTTTCTTCCTTCTAAAGAGACCTTACAACAATGTTGTGACTTGTCCCAACTGTGGTTCAGAGAGTTTTTCTTGGAACTGACAATGGGTCGCAGAATTCAGTTTCCCATTGAGATGTCTATGCCTTGGATACTGACAGATCACATTCTGGAGACTAAAGAGGCTTCTATGATGGAGTAAGGGACCTCTTATGTTCTAAATGATATGCTATTAATTTATTTATGCAATTTATTTATGCTATTCCAATTTGGGTTCAGGACACTTGTTCGCACAACTTACACACTGTGTCTATATTAATGGAATAATGGGAGTCCAGTATGATCTTGGAATGTGCTTGATGCCCTGTCCAGAGACTATATACACAGACATCTCTTCACCTCTCCACCCTTATTATTATAACAAAAAGTAGCTATTAGCTATTTTCNAAATCATGACTGTTTTACCAGCACACAAGACGCAAATCTTTCATATTATTTTAAAAATCTACTCCAGGCAAAAATAACATTAAGGTGTTCGAGCATGTACATTTCAGCATAGTCAACTTCTCTTTTACCAGGGGAGAGCTGGGCCAGGGGAGAGGGGACATGTGCCCCCTGGCCACTCCCCCTAAGCTTTTTGGGGCCAACTGAGAGGTAGGCAAAGATCTCGCTCTGGTAGTGGATTACATACAAACACAATGGCCAGGCAGCCGTGTGAAACTGCTGGGGCTATCCATCAGTCATACCGCTGATAGCCATTCTCTTTTACCTACCAACTGGCAACCAGTCACTAGCCTGATTGGTGGATGACTAGATGCTTGTAGGGAGATAACGCGGTTCCACAGGAGGGGTAAGTTACAAATTCTTCCTATGAGAATCTTTCCCCCCCAGGCTAAATGTTGCCGGTCTGTACCTGTCTTGTACTGCGCTATGGGGAAATATAAACTTTGACTTAGCAGATAGTCATNTTTTAACTCTCCACAATCCCCTGCCTTTTAGAACTCTTTACAGACCCAGTATATAGACAGACATAAAATCATTAGTGAGGACTACAATTACTTGTCTGTACTTGTCTATTGGTATTGTTGATTCTATAATACACACTTTTATAACCATTGTTCCATGTTTCCACTAGGTATGTTCTCTACTCTCTAGATCTGTATAATGACAGCGCACACTATGCCCTGACAAAATTTAAAAAACAGTTCCTGTATGATGAGATTGAGGCAGAAGTAAGTTAACTTTATATGTTGCTCTAACTAATATTTTTGTTATTTTATTTTCTATTGGATGTGCAGCTTGTAATAACTATTAAGTTTGTAGCATATAGTGGGTAATTTGAGGGGCGTTTTTTGAGGTTTGACATTAAACACAAAGCAACACAGCCTGCATCCACTATATGTAGGTGGCAGGTGTATTTACTAGTGACACTGAGGCACAGCGTTGTGAACAATATTTTGTAGTTGAAACACTGCATGCATTTGATATACGTATCGTTTTGCAATATGTAATGGAATTAATTGTCTAATACAATAATAATTAAAATAGTTTAGTCAGTATATTTGTAAAGTGATTGGGTATGCTAAAAATTAAGGCTCTTGCTATTTCTTCCATTATACTCCTGTCACAAATTAGGTGTGCTTCTGTTATCTTGAGTAAGTTTTCATTCACAACTTATGTCCCAATTTCTTTATTTCTTTTGTGCTATTTTCCCAGGTAAATCTGTGTTTTGACCAGTTTGTTTACAAATTAGCTGATCAAATATTTGCCCACTATAAAGTTGTAGCGGGCAGGTAGGTATTTCAAAAATATCTTATTTTGCCATCAATGTATCCAGCTACTGTTTGCTGAATCTGTGTAATTTATTGCAGTTTACTTTTGGACAAACGGCTGCGAGCAGACTGCAAAAATCAGGGTGCCAATATATCTCAGCCGGCTTCCAATCGCTATGACACTTTACTGAAGCAGCGCCATGTTCAGGTTAGTATATACCCAATGAACAGCGATGTCTAAAAAAATAATTGTAATTGGACATTCTTTTTCTAAATGAAGATATTGTGGTGTTAAATTCCTTATGTATGTAACCACTCAAAACATGCATGATGTTGTAGGTTTATGTTTCATGTGCTACCGGTAGAACTACATCATATTTACCTTTAATATATTGTCAATAAAATACCAATACAAATATTCTGACTGATATTATTTTCAGCTGTCTTAACCAAAATGTCTGTGTAAAGTTATATTTGATGTACTTTTATTAGTTTGT